>ML821287.1:28059-58226 GCA_009831015.1 Picea engelmannii
CAAGCGCGAAAAGGGAAAAAAAGAAATTTGAGCCAGAAGTGGAATGGAGCAGTGAAGGCGAATCACAAGGAGAAAACCTGCATATAGAAACCGATTAGCATCAAATAAAATATAGCTTTAATACAAAAAAACTAACAAGTAACATTTACCTTATGAAGGTCGGCGAGCTCATCCTCGCTTTATCCTTATCATTGCTTCGCAAGACCCCCTATTGTTGACGATTCCATCAATCCATGCTGAAGATGTAAAAGAAGAATGGAATGAAGCAGTCCTCACAGCACTCCAAGCATACCTCTCTGTGAAATTTCTGCCAAATTTCTCTCTCAGAATTTCATTTCTCTATTTTTTCTCCTTCAGAAAAACTCTCTACTCAATGGTTGTACGTTGCTTCCTTTAAATGACTAGATGAGTAGTTAAGGTAGTCCTGGAACGAACTGGCCCATGTGAACTATCTGAACCATTCAAACTAAAAAATGACTTAAATTGGATAATTCGTTATTAATTTCATATATGAGCATTAGTTTGAGGTGTCCACAAATACACCTTTTATCTCCATGCTTACATCCATATGATTTTTTCTGTTTATTATCTTAATTTCAACGATATTTTTTATAATATCGATAATATACTCCTGAATTTTTGTTTTGAAACCTCATCACTGTTTAAAATAGAGAGTAGTAATTTTATTCTTCACTATCGAATCCTTTTGTTCCTGTAGATCCTTCACGTGTTCTTGAAGGTTGGGAAGCACACACTCAGGCTGTAACTATTAGGAAGACTATCTCGACGAAGTCTTACAATGCACCTAATGTGGGGAACTCCATCAATCTAATAAATTGATTTCCAATAGCTAACAAACTTTAGCAACAACTCAGCTAATCTCAGAACAGTATAGCCCTGACTTTCATCTCCTTTAGAGTCATAAAATTAAAGGGATACCTACAGATCCAGAGGCAGGGAGAAACTGTTTTTTCAAGTAGGAGAGATCATCAAAACTGCTTCACGTTCAGTGGCAAGGGTGCTATGAAACTTTTGGCATATAACAATTCGATGATGAGGTTTAGTTAACCTTGTTGTTTTACCATGATCCAATGCACAGACTCATTTGTTGTATTGATGGATTCAACCGAGTGTTGAGGATCTGCTAGCATAGGGACAACTCCTTGAACAATAATATTATGTCTTGCTTGAAATGCACCAGTAAAGCTCCATCTCAACTGATTTATTGACAATCTTGGGGAGACAACAGATAAAACTGGAAAAGTAGGATGGTATTTTGCTATTAACCTAGCAATTCGCCCAGATACTTTGAATACGACAATAACTGAAGCCTTCACATTGATTGCCTCACTTACTGCAGTAGTTGCAATATATTCCAAGCAACTCATTGGTTCATTTCTATGTTTGATAGTCCTCTCAAAACATATTGATCGTACACTTCTTCTGCTTCTGCACATGTTGGAAGTAAATTACTCGACATACTGTCAACAATACATGTGACTACAGCGGGTTTTCCAGCCGTATTACACTTGTGGATGGCAACTTTCTAGAATAAACACCTTCTCAGGTGGAAGATCTATCTCTAAACCACCCCGTGGAAGAATAATGTCATCTACCTCTTATAAGATCTCGTCAAAAATGCTCCATACCTTCTATAGTTTCAATCTTAGCAAATTTATGTGTCTGTTGAATATTCCCAAGCTCATCAAGGTAAGCGCAAATTTTTCTAATGTCTTCAGTATGTTGTGTGTATGACATAAAAATCAGCGTTATTCCAACGTTGTTGTGAACTCCCCACTAGCACGAAATACCAAATATTGATTGTGTATTGTAATCGATATGTTATATTTAATTGGTGTTCCTACGAATTCTCACCATGCCATCCTTAGAAGCGAAGGTGATCAAAGTGGGCACCTTGAGCTGGTCATTAAAGATATCACTTCCAGATCATGCAACCCAACAAATTTTGTGGCTCTGAATAGTTTTCTCACATGGCATCAAACATGATCGTTGACTCTGAAACCAAAAGATACAATTTTTTCTTCAATTCCTATATTTTTCAATGCCAACAACAAAGTCCTGATTAAGCCAACAAACCAATGGATGAACCAATTCTCGTTCGCCAAGGACTTTGATTGAAAAAGATATTTTCCCTTTGATTATTTCATTGTCTTCCTTGCCAGACGTTTCTATGATGCTCCAAATGAAGAAAAATCGAATAGAAATTGTGCTTGCTAGAAAGCCAACTCGGTCGACACAAAATACCATATCAATTACTCTATGCCCATGGCCTTGAGGAAGGAATTTTTTCCTTGTCTGCCTGTTATATACATAAATTGTCCCAATTTGATGGATTTATCCAGATGTTTTAAAAGAGAATATCATACAATCCAATGTCGTCAAAAAATTTCCATATGGCACCTCATCAAGAGCTTGGTATATATTATTACATCACATTTCCTCAACATGAAACCCATTAAGGTCATAGGTTGTTTTCTAGAATAAGATAATCCATGTGGAAATTATCATCTTAATATATTTTCTCTTTGTCATGGGATGATGTTAGAGTCATAATTCTAAGAAAGAAAGMGGTATAAMTTTATGGGACAACTAAAATATTACAAGAGAGGCACATGAGGAAAATCTTGAAAAAGTGATGTATGTTGGGTATAGAATGATATAGCCTTAATGAAAAATAAACATRATAATATATTTACTTTTGAAGAATGGGCAAGGAGTGGAATAATGGCACAACATTTATGAGGTAATGTGACATGAGGTGTGATATATAATAGTTCAAAAATGTATGGTTCCAGTGTGTTAATCATAGGGTTAGGAATGTGGCATGGCTTTCAAATATATAATATGGCCATAAATGACCTTGAAGAATAGTTATTGAGTCTCTCTTTTATATAGTGAATAAGGCAGGTGCATAGATCAGCAATGGTGACATAAGGTTCTTTGGACATGTGTGTCATTGGCGAAATAAGGCGGCGTGAATAATGTGATGAGTGAGTAAAAGGATCTACTTAGTATTAAGTCAAGCGTCACAATAAATTCACTTACGAACAATGCGCCAATATTTAACGAGAAAAAGAGAAACTTTGCGCAAGTAGTGTGACTGGAGAGGGAGATTGGCAACGCTTGGTTAGCTAAGTCTTGTTGACAAAAATCATCATCAATAGACAACATTCCTTGATGGGGATATGAAAGAAGAAATCTACATGAAGCAGCCAAAAGGATTTGTTGTGAAGGGAAAGAAGGAGCCGGTATGCAAGTTGAAAATTTTTGTGTATGGTTTAAAATAATCAACAAGGATGTGGTATCAAAAAATTGATACTTATATGTTCGAACTTGGCTTCACAAGAAGAAAAGAGGATCATTGTGTGTATTTCAAATTAATTGTTGATCATTTGATTTATTTGTTCTTGTATGTGGATGACATGTTGTTGATAGGAAACAAGAAGAAGATTATCCAGGCTGTGAAAACTCGGTTGTCCTCTAAATTTGACATGAAGGATCTTGGTGTTGCAAATTTCATTTTGGGAATGCAAATTAAAAGAGATCGGAAAAATAGGAAACTCTGGTTAAATCAAAGAAAATATGTCAAGACAATATTGCAAAGATTTAACACGGAAGAATGTAAACCGGTCATGGTCCCTATTCTTATAGGTGTAAATTTATTTGTGGATCAGTGTCCCAAGATAGATGAAGAGGAGGAGGACATGTATCATGTTCCATATGTGAGTGTGGTTGGCAGTTTGATGTATGCAATGGTCTGTACTATACTATACATTGCACATTAAATGGGAGTTTTGAGTAGGTATATGTCAAAAGCAGGGAAGGAGCATTGGACAATAGTAAAGAGAGTTTTCATGTATTTGTGTGGCATTACTAGTTATGGATTGTGCTACCAAGGAAGACCAGGTTTGGATAGATTATTGGACATACATGGCTTTGTGTATGCATACTGGGATGGAGATATGGATCATAGAATATCTACAAGAAGGTATGTGTTTAACCTGTTTGGAGGAACAATCATTTGGATGAGAAAAAGACAGTATGTAGTGGCACTTTCAACTACAAAAATCTAATACATGGCAGCCACTCATGCAAGCAAGGAAGCAGTATGGTTACATAGATTGTGTTCAGGTATTGGGTTGGTACAACAAGCTATAATGATAGAGTGTAACAGTCAAAGTGCAATTTTTTTGGCGAAGAACCCAACTTATCATTAAAAGGCAAAGAATATTGATGCTCAATATCATTTTGTGAGAGACATGGTTGAACAAAAGAAGGTGTTGTTGATGAAGGAGGACACTTTGAAGAATGTTGCAGATTCATTAACAAAATATGTGAGCACTGAGAATTTCTCTTGGTGTAGATGATCTATGGGAATTGTTGCCATGGATTGTTGACTATGTAACCTTATTACCCATGTATGAAAAGAAAACATCAAGTGAGAGAATGTTGGATATGTGTTATATTCTTTGCATGACTGTATTGGTTTCTGTATCCATTTTTGGGTGGTTTTTTCAGCACATGGTTTTTTGTCGATGGTTTTCTATTTTTGGTTAGAAATTAGGGTTGTTGACTAATACAACTCATTGGATTAGGGTTTTGGATTTCGTTGGCTCCTATATGTATATTGTATTGGAAACAATGTATGGTGTGAATGAATATAAAAGTTGTTGGTTTTCCCGGTTTGGGTTTCCA
Organism: Picea engelmannii; assembly: GCA_009831015.1. Taxonomy (NCBI): domain Eukaryota; kingdom Viridiplantae; phylum Streptophyta; class Pinopsida; order Pinales; family Pinaceae; genus Picea; species Picea engelmannii. Next base: position 32,776 of record ML821287.1, read on the forward strand.
GGGGAAAAATCTTTGTGTAATGTGTGTATTTGTCATTGTATATTTTCTATTCTTTTAGTGAAAATATTTTACAGTAAATAATTGTACAAGTTTAAAATATAAAACTACTCGTGGAGCCACCTGCTCCCTCTTAACCTATGCTACTGGTGAGGCCATCTACCTCACCACTAGTGGAGCTACCTACTCCTCCTCGTTTGTCTCTCTACTCCTATTGGTCAGAGCACTCACAGGCTAGCCTTTCATCCTATATAGGTTTTCCTCCCTAAATTCAAGAACCATTGTTGATCTGAAGCTAGACTATCTAAGCACAAGCAACACCTGTCCATCTCGAAACAATACATGATATCTCTTCCTCTCAATCTCTAAGATTGAGAGGATACTCGTCCTGAATTTTGGCACCTACAACACATTCAACACCCTCAGTATCTCTCCTAACCCCAATCGAAACAATATTTTATTGTATCCTCATACTAAATGCTTGGCTTACGTACCAAGCTCCACACATAAATCTGCGCTAGTCTTTGTGACAGTGTCAAACAAATCTAGTGCACCTGTCATATGGAAAGATGCTCTGTTATCCACCAACCATGTTTCCCTACTGGAAAATGTGTATGAAAGGGTGGATAACAACAATATATCTCTTTGGAACCTATATTCAACCTCATCAACCTCTATTGTTGATGCATGTTTCCTTCTTCCTCTTCCCCTTCAGTGTGGACACTGTGAAGCATAGTGCCTAAAATCATGACACTCAAAACATTTGATCTTACTAAGATCCTTCATATTACTAAGATCCTTCTCCCTGATGGACCTCTTCTGTCTGGAGAACCCCTTATTCCCTTCATAGTGTGGAATGCAAGGGCCTAGCTCTCATCACTGATACTCTTTACTGCACCATCCATATCATCCCTAGATACTAACTGGGTATCCTCCTAGATGAAATCTATCCACAGTCTGTCAAAGTTTGGAAACTTTTCTCGTGCACAAATCCCCTGCACAAATGGTTTCCTGGACCTGGGAAGAACCCTCAATGCCACATTCACCAACTCAACATCTTGCACCGTCTCACCAATAATTGTGAGTTAATCTTGGATCTGAGTAATCTTCATAAGATAACTAACAATTGTGTCTTCATTAGTCATCTTGACAATCTGAAGTTGATCCTTCAAGTGTGGAATCATGCATGTATTCTTGTTATGGTATAGACCTACCAAAGAATCATACATCTCTTTAGCAGTTTCCTTCTTTGCAATGTGAGGAATTAAGTGGTCCTTCATGGACTCTAGTAATACCCACTTGGCCTTCACTTCCCTCTTCTTGTAGAATGCCAAATCTACTGGATCAGTCAATATAGGAACCACATCCTCAACATAACTGATCCATATGGATGTCGATGGCCTCCCACCTATTCCAACTAGCTCATTTTGGCAGTTTTCCAATTTGGCAGTTTTTTCCTAGTTTTCGGGTCCCTGACTTCCGGGGTTGTTTTGAGGCCCTAAACAACGTTTTTAGGGATATCCATAATCAGACGATAGAAATAGTCAATTTTTGAAGGAAACATGTGTATTCCTCGGATAGACCTTTCCAATGGGATATCATGCGCTTAAAACAGAGATCGTATGCAAATGTTATGACCCCAGGAAGATGTTGTACTAACTTACCCCAACGGAGCCCATGTGACTTTTGGTGATTCATCTCCTAGGGTTAGGTTTTTGGATGTCTATGGTTTTGGAATTCTTGTTTATTGTAAAAAGTCTTGGAGAGCCTCATTTTAACCATCTTCTTTCGAATGAGCAAAGCCATCACATCTCTTCTCAAATATAAGCCACCACCATTCTAGCAAGCTTGTTTTCCACTGCATTTTATTGTTTTAGCACATTTTCTTATTGAATAGAAACCAGTTTTATTGTATCTTTGTTATTGTATATTTGTTATTCTTGTGTTTCTATGTTAATAATAATAATAATATGTATTCATTTCTTTCTGCTCATAAAATATGGATCAATGGTATCAGAGCAGTCTGCTCCTTGTCGTTCTTAATGCATGTCCCCGACGAGGTCAGGGTACAAAGAATTGGGTCTGGAGCTAGTTTCACTTGAGGAAAAAATATCCCGCACGCCCAAGTAACCTCTCATGGCGGGAGAAAATAAATATGACGAGAAAAGAGATCCTTTCAAAATGTTGCTCAAGGAAGCCCTCACGCAACAAAGGAACGAAATGATGGATAGTTTTGCACAAATCCTTCGGCGGCTACCAACAGACGACGCATCTTCCTCGAACGGAGGTGTCGCCCCATTCAAGGTACAAATAAACTTTGATATTCCCATATTTGAAGTTCATATAGACGCAGATGTTGTAGACAAATGGTTGAATCTGCTAGAAGGGTATTTTTTTGTCCATAACTTTTCAAATAGAGAAAATATTATGTTTGCGCTCCTCAAAGTCGTTCCCCATGTCAAATATTGGTGGGAGACTTTTTATGAGAAAAAGGAAACAGAGGAACCCTCATTATTTAAATTTGCATTCACCTTGGAGTCCTTTAGGGACACTATCAAGGAACAATACTACCCTGTTGGAAGTTATGACAACTTGTATACAAAATGGACCACACTGCGGCAAGAAAGAGACCAAGCAGTGCCAAATTTCACAAATATATTCCATACCTTGCGCACAAAGATGGGTATCAAATATTATGAGCGACATATGGTTCTCAAGTATCATGATGGTCTACATAGATACATCCAGACTGAAATGGAGTTTTTGGAAATCTCGTCCTTGGGCGCGGCCTATCGATGTGTTGTAAAAATCAAGCAAAATCTTAAACAAAAGACGCGACAATTTGGGCCTAGGAACCCCTCACACCATAATAAAGTAAATGGAAGCCCCAACCCATATAAAAAAGGATAGAATAAAGACATATAGCCTCAGGACAACCAATCTAGGCCGCAAGCAAAAAAGGACATCGAAAAGACAAAGAAAGATACCAAGAAGTGGTGCGACTTCCATAAGAGCCCCTGGCATAACACTGTTGATTGTCGCTCCAAGAAATCGTCGGTGGCTGAGGTGAAAGCCTCTTAATCAGATGTGGGTTCCGACTCTGAGTCATAACCAGAAAGGGGGAGATGGACCATTGACATGGAACCCAACGCCACCGTTGCTTCCACCAAGGTCCAGCCCGGTGAACCAAACAAGACAGAAGAAGGAGAGCACCTCTTTCATTCACAGATGTGTGTAAAAGGCACCCCATTGCACTTTATCGTTGATAGTGGTAGCCAAAAGAACCTCATCTCAGAATATGTTATCAAGCAACTATCCCTACCGACAATGATACACCCACAACCCTACACCATCTGATGTCTCTGCAAAGGACATGATCTCTGCATTAGCCAACAATGTTGCATGTCGTATGACATCAAGCCCTTCAAAGATGATGTATTTTGTGATGTTGCTCCTCTCTAAGTTTGTAATGTTCTTCTGGGCCAACCTTATTTATGGAAATGTCATTCTATATATGAGTGTAGTCCTTGCAGTGTTATTATTACATTGAACAAGAAAATATACAGGATACCCAAGGCACTCCCACCTAGTGTTATTTCCTTGATCTCTACCAAGAAATGAAAAAAGGATATCTCTCAGAATGGGAAGTTTTTATTCTTTGTGATTCACTCTCAGAGTGAGAGAAATATTACAGCCACATCGAGGGCCTCTACTGCTGGCCTCTCCAAATAGAAGAAGCAATTGGACAAGGTCGTGGCAGAATACAAAGATATATTATCCTCACCTACCAGGGTACCTCTGCACTTTCAGGTCAAGCATCCCATCGATCTGACCCCCAATGCATTTCTGCCCAATGGGCCAGTCTACCACTTCTCTTTGTTAGAGAATGAGGAGATCAAGCGACATATCCAAGAATTTCTCCACAAGGGTCACATATGTCCTAACTCAACGCCTTGTGGGAGCCCAATCATACTGGTGCAGAAGAAATACGGGACATGGAGACTCTGCATTGATTATAGGGCCCTAGATAAAATCATAGTAAGGAACCAGTACCCAATTCCCAGAATCGAAGATCTCCTTGATCAGATCAAGGAGGCCAAATACTTCAATAAGATTGATATGAAGTCTGGCTACCACCAGGTCCCCATAGAACAGATAGGTGTATGGAAGACTGCCTTCAAGTCAAAAGAAGGTATTTTTGAATGGTCGGTCATGCCCTTTGGTTTGACAAATGCTCCAACAACTTTCATGAGGATGATGGATAATATCCTACAAAATTTCAACAATACTTTTGTAGTGACGTATCTGGATGACATCCTCATCTACAAAAATACTTGGGCAGAACACCTGCAGCATATTCAGCAGGTTTTGCACACTCTGCGGCAGCACAAGCTATATGCCAACTTGGAAAAATGCCCATTCATCATGGACAAGGTCGAGTTCCTAGGCTACATCGTGGATCAACATGGTGTGCATGTGGATCTAGCCAAGATCCAAGTCCATGACTATCCATCCCAACCACACTCACTGAGCCTCAGATATTCTTAGGCCTTGTCAATTTCTATCACATGTTCATGTTAGGATTCTCCCATATTGTGTGGGCCCTCATCCAAGTAACCAGAGGTGGTTGTAAGGAAACATTTGTGTGGGGTCTGTCCCAACAGCAAGCGCTCGATGATTTAAAGAAGTGTTTGTGCTCAACCTCAATACTTTCATTACCGGACCTGTAGCAACCCTTTGAGATCGAGACAAATGCTTCGGACTATGTTTTGGGCGGAGTTCTCACTCAGCATGGCCACCCCGTGGACTATCATAGTGAGACACTATCATATTTTGTTTGTAAGTACCCTACTTATGACAAAGAAATGTACTCAATTGTGAAAGCCTACTGCCAGTGGAGACATTACATTCTCGAGAAAGAGACATTCATCCACACAGATCATAAGCCACTACAGTTCATGTAGACACAAGGTAAATTGTTGAATGACCACCATCAGAAGTGGTCCACATACTTGTAGCAGTTCCACCTCAACATCAAGTATAAAACATGCAATACCAACCGAGTCATTGATTGCCTCAGCCGACCTCCATTCGCGACACTCACCATGGTGCTAGAATATTATGGCCACAAGATCTCTGGATGGCCCAACCTCTATGAGACAGACCCCAACTTTTCCACCACATACCAAATGTTGGGTGCAAACACAGTTGTCACTAATTTCCATCTTCAGGGTAGGATATTATGTTGACTAGGCCATCTTTGTGTTCCATAAAGAGAGCGAGCAAAGTTGATTTGGGAATCCCACTACACTTGGGTGGCAAGACACTTCGGTGTCGAAAAGATAGTGGTAGTGTTGCAGAAACATTTCTATTGGTCGAAACTTTGACAGGATGTCAGCAAGTATATCAGGTCCTGCAATACCTACGTTATTGCCAAATCAACCACTAATAAATAGGGCACGTACACCCCCCTACCTACTTCTGACAAGCCATGGGAATCCATCTCAATGGAATACATGTTGGGCCTTCCATCCACCAAGAGGGGAAATGACTGTGTCTTTGTGGTTGTTGATCACTTTTCTAAGATGGAAATTATGGTCGCTTGCAAGAAGAGCATCACAGTAGAGGCCACTGCCAAGCTCTTCCTTGAACAAGTCTGGGTACATTTTGGAATCCCACAAACCATTGTCTTAGATCTATACAGTCGGTTTCTCACCACATTCTGGTCAAGCCTTTGGTCACTATTGGACACCAAGCTCACCAAATCCACTGCCTTCCACCCCCAGAAAGATAGTCAAACTAAGGTCATCAATCGAATGATCGTGCATATCCTCCACATGTACAATTCCAAGAACCCATGCACATGGGATGAGAATATTCCCTATGTTCAACATGGCTACAACATATCCCTACATAGATCAACTAGCCACAACCTCTTTCAGGTCGGGTTGGGATTCCAACCATTGGGTCTCATGGATGTTGCACTACCTCTTGCGGCCATCTCGACCGATTCATCACCTACTCCAACTGAAGCTGACAAATCCTCCATGTTCATTGATTAGATCCAACGCATCTGCCAACAGGTTCAGGATATTTTATAGAAGTCCAATGCCAAGTACAACACATGGTGCCACATAAGTTTCAGGTGGGAAACGAAGTGTGGTTACACTTACAGAAACAACACCTTATAGGGCCCCATCGAAAGCTTCGTCCACTCCATTACATACCTTTTGGGTGATAATTCTTTCGATCTCAACATTCCCCCTTTCCTTGGCTTGCACCCAATGTTCAATGTGGATCTCCTTCGGCCATACATCCCACCATTATTAGACACCTTCGAGATAGAAGAACAGTTGACACCAATAGATATCAACCTTGACTACATGCAATAGGAATCACATGATCATATTCTGGACACACAGCTCAAGGGCACTTGCCAGCAAAGGATCCAGGTTTATCGAGTTATCAAATCAGGGCAGCTCCTGCACCAAAGTAAGTGGCTCACCTACGCCAAATTCAACAAAAAATTCCTCATTTGATAGGGCAACTCAATGAAATGGAGACCATTGCTTCCTAAGGGGGGAGGATTGATCCATATGGATGTTGGTGGCCTCCCACCTATTCCAACCGGGCAGTTTTCTAGTTTGGCAGTTTTTTCCTACTTTTCTGGTGCCTGCCTTCTGGGGCCATTTTGAGGCCCTAAACAGTGTTTTTAGGGCTCGCCACAATCAAAATAAGAACAAAGTCTGATTTTGATGGCAACATGTGTATTCCTGAGATAGACCTTTCCAACGGGCTATTGTGCACCAAAAACAGAGATCGTGTGCAAAACTTACGCCCCCGGGAAGTTGATGTACTAACTTACCCCAACGGGACCCACATGACTTTTAGCACTTCATCTCTTAGGGTTAGGTTTTTATCTGTCTAGGGTTTTGGAATTCCTGTTTATTGTAAAATTTATTGGAGAGCCTCATTGTAACCATCTTCTTGTGAATGAGTGCAACCATCACATCTCTTCTCAGAGATAAGCCACCACCATTCTAGCAAGCTTGCTTTCCCTACATTTTACAGTTTCAGCACATTTTCTTATTGAATACAAACCAATTTTACTGTATCTCTATTATTCTTGTGTTTATGTGTTAAGAATAATATTAATATGTATTCATTTTGTTCTGCTCATAAAATTCGGATCAATAATCTTTGAGGTCATTCTCTTCCAACAGAAGGAGAACCCTTTCTTTCCAAGCCCGGAAGTCATTTTCCCCTTCCAACTTGTCCTCAAGCTTCAATGTATTCACCATCTTGACCTGCTCAAAAAAAGAACAAGAACAAGTACAAAACTCTTCAAGTGTTGTAACCAACAATGTGTCTCAAGATGATCCCCTTCTCTTCAGATCCCACGCTCTGATCCCATGTCAATTTTCACATGCAACTCTATGTGACTAATTTTCAGATCTGAAAATTGCTTCCTAGTGATATAACAGTAAAACCCTAGATGTTATCACTGAACAATTTCACACTGAAAAGACATGCAGCGGAAACACAAAGATCATAGATGAATCATCAATACAAATGAGACATAAATTTCAGTTATGTAATCTTGTTAACATCAAATTTCCTGAGGGAAAAACCAGCCCTCCCAACCAATGCAATATCACCAAAATCTGAGGACAACCTTGTCCTCCAAAGTCACTGAAACAGAGAACAACCTTGTTCTCCAATAACCATACAAATCATAAAACTGAACCTCAAAAATATTTTGGAATCTCCTCTACCCATGAATATGTTGTAGACCACATGTATGGCCTACAGATGTCACATGTAAGCATATACAGATCTATACCTTCCCAGAAAATTAGATATGTGATTCACCCTACTGGAAATACACATACATACACAGTTTTCTCCATTGCAACCAACGTATACCCTATACATGGTTCGTCCTTCTGCAACCCGTGTGTATACACACTTCATCCCTTTTTAAACCATGTATAAGTATAGAAAATTGGTATGGACACTTTTGTACACTTCGCTCTTTGCGAACTCCTTTCTCCTAGGCCAGATTCACCACTTTGCAAAATTTCCCTTTGTTGAGATGACCAAGCCTCCTAGCACAAGTGTAGACTCACTTATGATAACTCCATTCTTACATAATGATGATATAATGTCACAATGAAATCTCTCCTTTATATAGGAGTCTAATGAGTGAGTTTAAGAGCCCTTTCTAAACTCAACAATTTATTAGAATATTTTAATCTTTTTTGTGGGTGTTGCACCCCCACATAATCCCACAAATCCCATTTGATCTAGATTTAGGAGAAAAACAAACTGATTAAAAAACTGAATACAATAAACATAGATGAAGAATAACACAAATATTCAGTGAACAATATCTTCTATTAAATAATGAAATAGGTTGAAACTGTAAAACTGCAGAACCGTAACACTTGCTCGAATGGTGGTAGTTATCTCTGAGAAGAGATGTGGCTGCTACGCGCATTCGTCTGAGCAGAATGGATTACAATGAGGCTCTAGAGGCCTTTTTGATATTACTCATGAATTCCAAAACCTTAGACATCCAAAAACCTACCTCTAGAAGGCGAAACGCCAAAATTCAAGTGGCCCCTATGGGTAAGTTGGTGTAATTTGGTACCTCAACTTCCAAGGGTCGTAACTTTTGCATACGACCTTCATTTTAGGCGTGTGATGGCCCGTTGGAAAGGTATTTCAGATAAATACACATTTCATTGTCAAGCATTGACTCCATCTATAGTTTGATTGTGGTGAGCCAAAAAAACAACGTTTAGGGCCTCAAAATGGCCCTGGAAGTAAAGTAAGATGTGCTGACATGAAAACATACAAAATAATCCAGTTGGATTAGGCGAGAGGCCACCTGGAGGATGTGTGGGGCTTCAGGCATCCCCAGAAGTGTAGAACTCACAATTACAAAGTAGTACAGAAGAACGTGTTGAACAAAAAATGGACACAAGGAGCCAATAGGAATAGGTGGGCGGCCACCAATATCCACCTGGATCAATCCTCCCCCCTTAGGAAGCAATGGTCTCCATTACGTTGAGCTCCCCCATAAGGTGAGGAAACTTATGTTGGATTTGGCTCTGGGTGAGCCACTTGCCTTGGTGTAGGAGTTGCCCTGCCTTGACAACCCGATAAAGCTGGATATGTTGTTGGAAATTTCCCTTGACCTGTTTGTCCACTATCTGATCAGTGAATGCTTGTTCCATGCAGTCGGGGTTGAGCTCTGTTGGTGTCAGTTGTTCTGCGATCTCGAGGGTGTCTAATAATGGGGTAAAATATGGTCGAAGGAGGTCCACATTGAATATTGGATGCAGACCAAGGAAGGGTGGAGTGTTGAGCTCAAAAGCATTGCTACCCACAGCCTTGGTGATAGTGTAAGGCCCATAACAAAGTGGGAGAAGCTTCTGATGGGGCCCGGTGAGACGCTCCTTCTGCAAATGTAACCATAATTTGTCTCCAACCTAAAACTGGTGTGGTACCATGTGTTGATCATGGAACTACTTGTACTTAACATTGGATTTCTGCAAAATCTCCTGGGCCTGTTGGCGGATGTGTTGAATCTACTCAATGAATCCAGTGGCTTTATTGATCGCAGACTGATCAGGGGAAGATTTTGTCTGTGTGGTGGCAAGAGGAAGTGCAACATCAATGGGTCCCAAGGGTTGGAATCCTAGACCCACCTGAAATGGGCTATGTTCGATGGAACTATGGAGAGGCTTGTTGTAACTATGTTGGACATATGGGAGACTCTTGTCCCATGTACGTGGATTCTTAGAATTGTACATGCGTAGGATGTGCATAATAATCTGATTGACGACCTCTATTTGGCCATCGGTTTGGGGGTGGAAAGCAGCGTATTTTGTGAGCTTGGTGTCCAACAAAGACCAGAGACTCAACCAAAAGGTGTTGAGGGACATGTTGTCTTGGTTGGAGATGATGGTCTATGGTATCCCAAAGTGGACCCACACTCGTTCGAAGAAGATCTTGGCAGTATCTGTCGCTGTGACATTCTTCTTACAGGCTGTGAGGATGGCCATCTTTGAAAACCGATCAACGAACACAAACACACAGTCATTTCCTTTCTTGGTGGATGGAAAACCAGACATGTAGTCCATTGAGATGGATTCCCAAGGTTTCTCAAGAATAGGAAGAGGGGTGTATAAGCCTTGCTTCTTGATGGTGGGCTTGGAAATGGCACAAGTAGTGCAAGATCTGATATATTTGCTAACGTCCTGTCGAAGATTTGGCCAATAAAAATGTTTCTGAAGAACGGCCATAGTTTTTTCTACGCCAAAATGTCCTACCACCCTATTGTAGTGGGCTTCCCAAATAAGATTTTCACACTTTCTTGTAGGAACACAAAGATGGCCCAGGTGGCATAAGATTATGTACTGAATTTGAAAATCAGTGAAATTTGCACCTGTACCCAAGAGTTGATATGTGGTGGCAAATACTGAATCTTGTTGATAAAGTTGAGGCCACTCAGATGCTTCATGTCCACAGGAATGGAGCACAGTGGTGAGTGCAGCCACAAGAGGCCGACTAAGGCAGTTAGCGACATGATTGGAGATACATGTCTTATACTTGATGTTGATATGGAACTGTTGCAGGTAGGTGGACCACTACTAATGGTGTTCATTCTGCAATTTCCCCTGTGTCTGTATGAACTACAAAGGCTTGTGATCAGTGTGTATGATCATCTCTTTCCCTAGAATGTAATGTTTCCATTGACGATAGGCTTGTACAATGGAATATTTTTCCTTGTCATAGGTGGATTATTTTTAGAAAGTATCGGAGAGTATCTCACTATGGTATGCCACCGAATGCCTATGATGAGTGAGAAATGTTCCCACAGCATAGTCAAATGCATCAATCTCAATCTCGAATGGTTGTTGCAAATCGGGCAAGGAGAGTATTGGAGCTAAGCATAAGTGATGCTTCAAATCATCGAATGATCATTTTTTCTCTTTCCCCCACACAAACTTGGCCCTGCCACCACCCTTGGTCATCTGGCTGAGGGCCCATGCAATATGGGAGAATCCCAACATGAACCATCGGCAAAAGTTGGCTAGCCCCAAAAAGCTATGAATCTGGGTCAGTGTGTTCAAGGCTGGTCAGTCATGGATGACTTGGATCTTTGTTGGATCAACATGTACCCCATGCTCATCAACAATGTATCCCAAGTATTGGACCATGTTCATTCCAAAAGATCATTTTTCCAAGTTAGCATAAATCTTGTGTTGTTGTAAAGTGCTCAAAACTTGTTGAATGTGTTGCATGTGCTCCTCCCACATTCTGTTGAAGATGAGGATGTCATCCAAATATACTACCACAAAGGAGTTGGTGAAGGGTCTCAATACATCATCCATCAACCTCATGAAAGTGGTTGGTGAATTTTTTAAGCCAAAGGGCATGACTAGCCATTCATAGAGACCTTCTTTAGACTTGAAGGTTGTCTTCCATACATTAGTTGGTTCAATGGGAACCTAGTGGTAGCCATACTTTAGGTTAATCTTTCTGAAGAACTTTGCCCCTTGAGTTGGTCAAGAAGGCCATCAATGCTAGGAATGGGGTAGTGGTTCCTGACTGTGATTTTTTTTAAGGCTCTGTAATCAATGCAGAGTCACCAAGTCTCGTCCTTCTTCTGCACCAGTACAATTGTGCTTCCGCAAGGGGAGGATATGGGCCTAATGTGCCCCTTTTGAAGAAGTTCTTAGATCTGATGCCTGATTTCTTAATTCTCCATCAACAAGCAACGATAGACTAGTCCATTAGGTAGAGGCACATCGGGAGTCAGATCAATTGGATGCTTGACTTAGCAGTGTGTTGGTACCCCTATAAGTGAGGTGAATATGTATTTGTATTATTCCACGATTCCATCCACTTGCTTCTACTGCAAAGAGAGGTGTTGTGTAGAGGCCACGGATGTGGCAGAAACCTTCTTCTTAATGTGAGCATAGATCACAAAGAATATGAACGTGTCGGTCTGTGAAATGACCTTACTGCATTTCTTAGCAAAGATTTAAGAAATAGCAATAGGTGACACTACCTCTGGGATCATGTACAATTGTCTACCCAAAGTAATAATAACATTGCAGGGTCTAGACTCATACACAACATGACACTTCCACAAATATGGTTTTCCTAAAAGAACATCACAAACTTAAAGGGGAGAAATATCACACAGTACCTCATCTTTGAAAGGCTTAATGTCGTAGGGCAGACGGCATTGTTGGCTGACACATAGATCTCTTCCTTGGAGAAGCCAGCCGATGGTGTAGGGTTGCAGGTGCAGTTTCAATAGCAGGTCTAGCCACTTGACGACCAATGTTGAAATCAAATTCTTCTGACTACCATTGTTGACAATGAAATGAATCGGAGCCCCCTTGATCCACATTTGTGAGTGAAAGAGGCGTTCCCCTTACTCTAGTTCGCTTGGACAGACTTTGGTGGTAGTGATAGTGGCACTGGGTTCAACATTGATAATCTGCTTCCCTCCTTTAGGATTTGACTCGGAATCAAAATCGACCTCTAAATCGGAAGCCTTCAGCTCGGCCATGATGAACTTCTTGGAGCGGCATTATTTGGTGTTGTGCCAAGAAATTTTATGGTACTCACACCATTTTCTCATGCCCTTCTTTGTCTTTTCATTGCCCTTCTTGTGTTGCATCTTGAGGTTACCTTTGCCCTGCTTCAGATGTGAGGGGTTTGCAGATCCAAACTCTCGTCGTTTCTGCTTAAATTTATGCTCAATCTTGACAGCGTATCTATAAGTCGTGCCCAATGTGGCGATTTCCAGGAACTCCATTTATGTTTGAATTTATCTATGAAAACAATCTCGATACTTAAGCACCATATGATGCTCATAATATTTGATACCCAATTTGGTGTGTAGGGTATGGAAAATATTGGTGAAATATGGTACTATCTGGTCCCTTTCTTGATGTAGGGTGGTCCATCTGGTGTACTAGTCCTCATAGCTTCCGACAAGGTAGTAATGTTATTTAATGGAATCCTGAAAGGAATCCCATGTAGGGGCCACCACAAAAATTGTAGATTCCTCCATGGCCCTTTTCTCAAAGTAAGTATCCCACTAGTCTTTAACATGGGGAAAGGCCTTGAGGAGTGCAAAAGTGATATTTTCCCTATCAGAAAAATTATGGACCGAAAAATATCCTTCGAGCAGATTCAACCATTTATCTAAATAATCTGATCTATCAGTCCTTCAAATAATGGAATATAAAAATTTACTTGTACCTTGAAGGGGTTTGCATGGCCGCTTGATGAAGATGCTTCTCCTATGGGAAATCATCGAAGGATCTACGTGAAGTTGTCTATCATTTCGTTCCTTTGTCATGCGAGGGATTCCTCGAGCAACATTTTAATAGGATCTCCTACTCCATCATCTTTATTTTCATCCCCCATGGGTTGTTATCGGGCTCGGCGTGACCGACCTTGTAATGGCTCGATTGGTTCGAGTCCCAGCTTCTTGTACCCAGATCTTGTCAAGTACATGCACGAAGAAAAATAAATGAAGAGCAGATTGCTCTGATACCACTGATCTGGATTTAGGATCAGAACAAACTGATATACAGACTAAATACAATAAACACAGAGATATGAAGAATAACACAAATATCCAATGAACAATATCTTCTATTAAATAATGAAATAGGATAAAACTGTAAAAATGCAGAATTTAAACACTTGCTCGAATGGTGGTAGTTATCTCTGAGAAGAGATGTGGCTACTATGTGCATATGTGTTAGCAGAATGGATTACAATGAGGCTCCAGAGGCCTTTTTGATATTACTCATGAATTCCAAAACCCTAGACATCCAAAAACCTAACCCTAGAAGGTGAAATGTCAAAAGTCATGTGGGCCCTATGGGTAAGTTGGTGTAATTTGGTACCTCAACTTCCAAGGGCTGTAAATTTTGCATACGACATTCGTTTTAGGTGCGTGGTAGCCCATTGGAAAGGTATTTCATAGAAATAAACATTATGTTGTCAAAATTTGACTATGTCTACAGTTTAATTGTGGCGAGCCAAAAAAAAACAACATTTAGGGCCCCAAAATGGCCCTGGAAGTACAGCCAATTGTGCTGACATGAAAACATACAAAATAATCTAGATGGATTAGACGAGAGGCCACCCATATCCACCTAGAGGATGTGTGGGGATTCAAAAAACCCCAGAAGTGTAGAACTCACAATTACAAAGCAATATAGAAGAATGTGTTGAACAAAAAACGGACACGAGGAGCCACTTGGAATAGGTGGGTGGCCACAATATCCACCTGGATCACCATCAACTTTCCCATGAGACCCTAACCTCATTTCTAGGTCAATTTCACTGAAACAAAATTCAAAATTGGTGCCAACAAAAATTCCCACATTCCTAGCACCTTGGCCTCTAGTGGGAATACCTCTCGAAGCTACAAAAATCAACACCAGACAATCTTCTAACTTGTCAATGTAAATTCCAAATAGGGTAGGTAATATGGGACAACCTTGCTTGACTCCTACATTGTATTTAATTTCTTATAACCAACCCTCAGTACTCCTAAAATTTGGAAATAACATTCTCATACAACCTTACCGTAGCGGCTCTTAACCCAGAGGGAACTTTTAGCTCTTCTAACCTATTCCAAAGGTTATTCCTAGGCACAGTGTCAAAATATTTCCTAAAGTCAATGAAACAACAAAGGAGAATGGTTTTATTGTTGTGACACTCCTCTGCAATGATCCTAAGCATAATAAGGTGGTCCACAGTTGAATGATAACCTCTAAAAATGGACTGACCTTATATTAAGAAATTTCAATTTCAAATTAACAAAAATGTTTATAACACTATATTGATATCCTAAACTACATTACATAATTTAAAAATATAAAAAACGTTTATACTTGAATAAGTTAAGAGGGATGGAAAATCATTCAATTATATTTTACAAATATATAAGTTTTAAAAATATTTTTTAAATATAAAAAAATTTGAAACATGTCAATATGTTATTATGATCGAATTAACTATTAAAATATCTTTAAAAATCAAATTAATAATTATTAGAATATTATTTTTTTAGATAAGACTTTCATATATAATGAAATCATTAATACAAATAAATTGAAATATTGTAAAGATTTTATAAATTAAATTTGATTTTCCCAATATTATAAGTTTAAAGAATGGGTGTGATCATACCAACCTTAATGCACAGGATCCCATTATAACTCCCTAGTTAAGCGTGCTTGGTTTATAGTAATACTAGGATGGGTGACCTCTCGTGAAGTCCTAGTGTTGCACCCTCTCTTTTTTATGAAGCAAAATACTTTAATGGGGGGGTTATACGGTGAAGACTGGGAGGCCTAGATCAGAAGGGAAGAAGGGATCTGAAATGGGTGAGGGATTAGGGTTTCCACAGTACAACTTTCTTTTATTTTTTTTTGTGGTGATCAGTTTTCATAGGTTATCCATTATGGAGAATGAGTTAGTTTATTATAGAGATAATGATATCTAGGATTCTCCCACAATTTTTCATTTTGATGAAGAAATTTGTGATATTTGGCATTTTACTAGAGACTTTAGATCTACTGTCAGAAAAGAACCATTGGTCCACTCATCAGTTAGAGAGAGGACACATGGTGAAAATTTTGTGGGGGGGGAGCGGGGGGGGAATCTATCGCATTGCAAACAGAGAATGGGAACCTTGATCTAGCAGTAAAGACACATCAGAAGCCTTGCTTGGGTTTGGATTTTAGGGCATCTCTAGGTATTGTTTCCAACCCTAGAAACACTTTTCAATCTTAGTCAAAACATAAGTGTATCAAGGTGAGGGTGGACATAGTGAGTATGGTTCTAGGGTTTTATGTGGGCTTAGAGAGGGTATACCCTCTATCCAAACTAAAACTGGTCGGGAAGTTTATGGGAAAGTATGTTTTAAGAAGTCATTTAGTTTATTGGTTGGATAATGATTGGAGGAAAGTCTTGGGTTATTCGTTGAGATTTCACATCTTGGTTAAGGGGTGGCTTTGTTTCGAAGTTAGGACTGTGGAATACTTGGAGGTGATTTTAGCATGGGCTTGGCTCTAGGGCCCTTACAATTTAGTATTGAAGAAAAGGCATCGGGGGTTTGACCCTCGATCTGAACATTTAATTATCCAGCACATTTGGGAGTTGCTTCCAGAGCTATGGTCAGGTCTGATGTTAGAAAAAATAGCAAATTATCTTGGAAAATTCATAGCCTTCGATGACCAGAGTTTGCAACGAGAGGACAAAAGAGTGGCAAATGTTATTGTAGAATTGGACATAAGTAAATGACTCTTGTCAGAACTAGACATTGTTTGGAAAATAGAATCCTTTTCACATTTCCATGATTATTGGAAGCTACCATTCAAGTGTAATGGGTGTCAAGAGGTAGGGTATTTGAGGAGAAAATGTCCTATTTCAATGTATATTCTGAAGGCAAGACAAATATGGATTAAGAAATTTTATAGTTCTCTCCCAAAAGAGGTGGTCATTGTTCCATTTACACAAGATAAAAAAAAAATGAGTGGGGTGGCACTGGATGATCCAACCCAAAGTATTTTTGAATCTCGGTGTTCACATGATAAGGGTTTTCATATGCCTTCGGATGGGATCACAGTATCAAAGGATCAAGGTACGTTATTTTCCACTACTCTTATTGAAAAGGAGTTAGGTTTTATTTTGTCATCAAAAGATTTGTTTCCCATATCTAGTTCGAAGAATCTAGAAGATCCTCCTATGGGTTTATATGAGGCCTTCTCAGCCTTAGAAAATTTGGTGAAGGGGCCTAAAACTAATTTCCATATATATTCACAAGTATATGAAAAGGCTCCATCTCCCTCACCAAATCCACCCGAACCTCCCTCCTCATGGTATCAATTACTCTCTCAAAAACCTATGGGTCTAGTGGATCATGGGATAGTTTAAGGGGGCATGGCTCCATGTGTGGAGCCACCAAATTAGCTAGGACATAAGTACTTCATCTCAAAAGAAAAACATGAGGCCTCGAAGGAGGTTCAACAAGGAAGACAATTGACCATTTCTAGGGAACTTGGAGAAGAGAAGCCCTATGGAGTGGTTCCCCCATGATAATTTTATCTATGAATATGAGAGGGGTAGGGGTTTACCATAAGAGACAAGCCCTCATAAGTTTGTTCACTCTATACAAGCCTGATAATATACTTTTGTAGGAAACAATGGCCTCTGGGGCCAAGGCAATAGAAATGTTGACTCATCTTCTTCCAAACTGGAGTTTTAGCACACTAGATGTAGTAGGTATGTCTAGGGGGATGCTAATGACCTAAAAATCTACCTTTAAAACTTTAAGCATGAGTTTTTGTGATACAAGTATTGAATTGGGAGGGGAGGTTAAGGACTTTGAAAAGGTCTTAAATATCCTCAACTTGTGTAGACCTTATGCGGATCAAAAGTTGTATTGGGAGTCGTTGGTTGATTAGAGGATTTTGGGTTGATCAGAGGATTTTGAGGGAGGATAACCTAATTATTGGTGGATAATTTAATTTGACCTTATCCCTTGGAGAGGTATGGGGGAATTCTACAATAAATATCCCTTGGCACATTTCTTTGTCCATTTGTTTGAATATTCTAGGCTTATCGACATAGAACATGTTTTGGTGGCTCGAACTTGGAGGAATGAATGAAGTGGCATCGTGGGGGCTTAAAAACATTTAGATGGATTTTTTTTGCAAAGTTCCCATTATAATATTTGCGGAATGGATGGATCCTCATACCATTGTCCAATTCTCTTATAACTTGAGAAAGAGGATGAGAAACCCCTGGCACCCTTTAAATTTAACCATGTTTGGTTAAGCGAGGAGGACTTTTGGATGCTCATTTGTGATAATTAGAAACATTTTAATCCTTTAATAGGATATTTTGCAATGGATCGGTTCATTTCAAACTTGAATCATGTAAAACGATTGGTGGAATAATGGGATAAAAATAAAATAGCTTCATGTCAAGCCAATCTAGTGAAGACAGAAGCAAATATATGCAGGCTCTTCTCACAAAAATTAGTGGGAGCTAGAAGAACATAAATGTTATCTCTTGGACATTGAAGAAACCACTTGAAGGTTCAAAATTCAAGCAATCTGTCTTGAGGAGGGAAATAATAATATAGGAAATAAATCAACACCATTTGGTAATTGGATGCTCCATATGGTTCTAAAATCATATCGTTCAACCCTTGGGTTAAGGAACTATGTTATGTGAAGTCACCGGATCAAAACCCTCGACTTACCTTGTGTGTCTCTTGAGGGGCCATGTTGGCATCCCTAGAGGTTATAGTGGTAGCATTCGGACAACACAACCTCGTGTCAAGCGAGTACGTGCCCGATGATCCAGGTTATTTTCGACATGAAATGAGAGAGGAGATATAATAAATAAATGCACAAATATATCGCATATATCCAATAATATAACATAAATCTATCAGAGATGAAAACATAAACACAGAGATATAGTAATACATGATTTATATTAATGAAAGAAATGTACAGACACTGTAAAAATACAGAGTGAAAGACTCGCTAGAATGGTGGCAGCTTATCTCTGAGAAGAGATGTGAAAGCTACTCGCATTCACAAGAAGATGATTACAATGAGGATGTCAAGGCCTTTTTACAATAAACACGAATGTAAAAAACCCTATACATTCAAAAACCTAACCCTAGGAGATGAAACGCCAAAATTCATGTGGGCCCTGTTTGGGTAAGTCAGTACATCAACTTCCCAGGGTCGTAACTTTTGCATACAATATATGTTTTAGGCGCACGATAGCCCATTGGAAAGGTATCATCGAGGAGATTCATTTTGGGGGCTAAAATCATGCCTTAGGATATCATTGAGAAGCTTGATCCTGAAAAAACCTTCATTTAGGCCCTCAAAATGGCCCTAGAAGTTAAAACTGCTAAAAATAGTAAATTGCCAAAACTGCCAAAAAATTGTTTTGAGCGAGTTGGATGTAATGATCCCAAGCCAATTTTTTTGCTTGAAACCACTAACTACCACTGATGTGTTTGTTGATTATTTGATGTGCAGGTGGCTACTGATGTTTCGGCCTTAGGGTTTGTTTCAGTTGTTAACACTTTGTAAATTCCCAGAGGTTGTCAGAGTAGAAGAAATTTACAAGAGGTAACTTTATCCAACCACTTCAAAACTAGAATCTAGCCCTACCAGCTTCAGAGAGGGATCTCTCTGTATGATTTAGCTATGTTTTAACTTTGAGATATTAGGCTAGTTAAACAAAATAAGATTGAATGGTTTGTTGTTGTTTTTGTTAAGTTGGCTGAAAAGGGTTTTACACCTCCATTGGGCTATGGGGTCTGTATTATAAGGATAGAGGTCTAAACATAAATTGAAAGATTATTTTCACAAGGCAAGATAATGAATTCATTGGATTCTTTAGCAGTAAAGTGATGAATAGCAGAAAAGATAAGAATATCAATTAAAGTAAAGAAGCATTTAAGAATTTCTTCACTGTAATATCAGAAAGATGAACATTAAGATCTTTCAAAATCGGAAACAAGGTATACAAAGATAAATCCTGCAACATGCGCTACTTTTAAAATATTATATTAGAAAACAATATGACAACTGAGGGAGAAAAACATTTAACATAGAAAAGAAAACATCACCAATAAATAACACGCGAGAATCCTGTGAAACATCCCTTTGTATTACTGGAAGATCTCTTGATAAAAATTACAGTCTTTTTGGCGTACAGGGCGTAAAGATCAACCCTCAGTACTTCAAAGTTTGAAGTATTTATAATCAAAAATTACATATGATCATGTCATTAAAGATTAGGACGTGGTAGTTCTAAATTTAGCTAACTAACTCAACAAGATAAAAAAATTCAGGAACTGTTTGATGATGTGTTGAAATCTTCATGTTGATTTATGGGGTAAGCCGTTGGTGAGTCCTCTGCACGACTTCGCCTGATTGGATTGTTGACTGGGCCTGGACACCTCAGCTCTTACTCGATCAAATTGCATAGCTCTTCCCATCGAAGGTGACTGGGAACGATGACTTTGAGTAGTCTTAGGTATATTTCATCCATCTCTGTATACTTGGAAAAAGTTGGCTTGACAATGAAAATATAGTGGATCTCATGTTGTATGTTGATGTCTGACTGCAAGGCTTCTAAGAATGCCTTGCCCATTATATTGCCTTGTATTCCTAATAATTTTGAGTTATCTTTGGCCATTGTGGCTAGCTTCTTTTTAAAATCGGAAAGTGTCATTAACTTGTCATTTATGACCATTAAGCCAGGGAGGCCTTTCTTCTGCAGAGCTTCAATTTTGTTGAAAAAATTTTGCACTCTTGTGTCCATAATCTGGACCTTTTCCTCTAGCTATAGCAGTAGTCCTCTTTTGGTCAGAACCCTCTTGACCTCGAGGATGGTTTATGCTCTATATTCAATCTTCAAATCCTCTAACTCTTCTCTGATTTTTGAATTCAGGGATTTAATGATCTCAGTGGCTTATGTGGGCATCTCTCCCAATTCTCCTCTTATTTTCTCAATTGCATGCTTGCTTCTTTGCACCAGTTCGTTCTTCTTGAACATTATTTGTACCATAGGCCATATTTCATTTATGGATTTGGTGATATCCATCCAGACACTTTCCTTGACCTCAGCAAGCGTTTTTCCTGCCACTATTTGCTTTTGAAGTTATTGCAATTCCTGTTTGAGCTTGTCTAATGTTTGTTTCTCCATGGAGTAACTGGTTTGGTAAGAAGACTTGAGTTCCTAAAGGTTCTCAACCTCCTTTTTAAGTCTTCCAATCTCTGTCTCTTGCAAGTTCATCTCCTCCATGGATTTTTCCAGTTCTATTGTCTTCTCCAGAGCTGTTAGTGGAGTTGCTGAGGGAATTTATGCTGAGGGGATTCCCACCGTAGATGTTGTGCTTACTCTTGTGAGTGGAATTGCGCTCAATGGAATGAATTCCATAGGATTTGATTATTCCTTCTCTTTCACTAACCTTTCCAATTCTTCTTCCATCTCTTTCAACTGTGCATTCTTCTCCATGATCAACTTCATCATCTCATCCTTTTCCCCTTCTGTCTCAGCTATCTCCTTTGCCTGTGCATCTTCCGTTGGTGGAAGTTTCAACTATTTCCTTAGAGATGTTATATCGGCATTTTTATTTTTTAACATCTCCTCAACTTCTTTCACATTCGAGGGGTCATACCTGATCTTGAGGACCAATTCTTCCAACATATTAATTCTATTATCTTTTGCAAAGGATAATATATTTTATAATTCTAGCTCTATCTGAACATTGCTCAGAGATACCTGTAATTTAGTAGCCGTAGTAGAAGTATTTGCCAACATGGAGAAAACCATTTCTCCAGTTTGCCTGTGCAGATCCATCTGATTAGCGAGATGCACATCTATAGTATGAAACTCGAATGTTGCTCTTTTGTAATCAGTGATGGCTTTCGGGTCTGGCACCTGTGCCTCCAGAAAATCCATGTGCATTCTACCCTTCTCTATATCGAATGCACACAACAATCTGTGTTGTGTCGTTGATGTCTGTTTCCAAAAATGAGCATAAGTATTGTTGTTCAGCGTCTGATTTTTCCTTTTTATCAGGTCATACTTCTAAAAAACACTCAACTTTGGTCCTACTTTAATTGGCTGGTCAACTGGTGGAGTATTCGTAGGCTTATTGGACAAAACTGTAGACATGATCTATTTGTTGCTTGTGTTGAGAAGTGACCGATCATATTTCATAGTTGTACTGGATTGGATTTCCTTTTCACCAGCCATGTTAGATGTATGACTGGATTTTGGCCTTTTGGTGTGTAATTGGAAATCTTCATCCAAGACTTCGGTGACTAAAGGTGAAGTATCCTTCCTGGATCTTTTCTCTTTGGGAACATGTGGTGTAGTTGTCTGTGAGATGGTGACCAAAGGGTCTTGTTGTTCTATCTCTACCAGAGTGTTCGGCTCCCATTCTGTTTGATTTGCGAACTTCTCTATCTCAGGCTTGGATGTATGAACATATGGAACATTTTTATTTTTAATCCTCATCTCATAAATTATCCCACAGGGATCATAGTGCCATATGAAACTCACGTGAAACTTCATTTATTTCAACTATCTGTCTACTTCCTCCCCGGCGCCTCGACTATTGTAGATGAAAGACCCTATTTTCCCTTTAATTCTAAGTTGTTGTTTCTTTTTTAGAGACACAAAATGTATGTCATCGGAGTTAATCATTTGCCTTATGTACTCTAGGGAAAATATCATCATGTGAAGATACTTGGGCAATTTGTATGGAGCTAACTCGCATCCATATACTTTGATCTCGGTGTGGTTTTGGTAAAGATACCAGTCTCCAGTTTTTGCAAGGTCTGAGAAGCGTAAAATCCTCTGAATCTCCTCATTTATTCTTGGTTCAGGTCTTCCACTGAGCATGCTCACCACTGGATGATAGAATTGCTCGATAAACTATTTGAAACTGAACTCTGTTGAATTTTATCTGAGTAGTGAAGTCCAAGCTGTTACCGCCTGCGGTCTCCCGTCCTTGTCCATTTTTTGCATTGAAAAGGAGAACATGTCCGCTTGAAAGAAAGTGAACATGTAGGCCAGTATTGAGGAATACCAGAACATGCCTTCTGAGGAAAAATTTGAGAACTGCTCATGAATATTGTCTGCCAGGAAAGTACTGTAGTTGAACTGAGTGGTGGGTCTTTCTTCTGTGGAGAATATGGACAGAAAACCCAATATGGGTTCATCCACCCATTGGTCGGAAAAATAACCAAGCAGAGCACAGAGCGACGAAATGACTTGGTTTCCCTTCTCTGAGAACAGGGAGGAAGGGTAGGGGGGATTTGTCTTGGGGATTTGAGCATCCTGAGGGAGGAAAAGATCGAAAATCTGGGCTCTCTGAGGGAATGATAATTTCTAGTACAGCTTCGTGATGACTTCGAGATTGAAAGGGGAGGCAGATTCAGTTATTGGTATCTGCATCATCTCATCAATGGCCATTGGTGTGATGAAGAAAAGAGTTTCTCCTGATGAAGATACTATGGCTCTTTGGTCGGGGAGGTAATGAGCCTGGCATTTGAGGGAAAATTCAGAGAAATGGTGAACCTGGGGGGAAAGATATAGAGGAAGGTTGGACTCCCAGAGCCCAATTTCATCGCTCTGATCTAAGAAAATATCTTTGATCCATGACTGCAAATCCGTGAAGTCAAATTCGCACCTGGTGTCTGCGATTAAATGATCTTTGTCGGCCAAATGGATCCTGTCGAGGTCGACAGGAGGCGAGAGGAAAGTATTTTCCGCAGCTTCTGCTTTCTTGGATTTTGGGGCCATCACTGTGAAAATACCTGCAAGTCAAACAAAATGTTAGTGGGGACGACTGTGGTTTTGGACGGCTGACTGAAATGGAGAGAAGACAGGGAAGAATTCTCTAGTGCGATGGAAAAAGTAAGTAGTGGGAGAATGAAGGAAAAGAGTAGTTTTGAGAAAACGGATACTCGTTGGGCTCGGGGGACAGATCAGTAGGATAACGGATAAGTTAGCCTGTAATAAATTGCCAACAGTTCTTTTGGAGCGTGAGATGGTAGGTAACAACGAATGACAAGTACGACAAGGTGACGTGGTATGTCAGAAAATGGTAAGTGGTAAGTGGTGGGAGTCTGGAGCAATGGATTCCTACCAAATAGAGAAGAGGGCCCACCAGAAAACCACTCCATTCCGGACCCCCCCCCCATCGTTAAAAGCAGACCGGTCGGGGGGTCCGAAAAATACCATCAACCATCCATCGGTGCACCTGTCGTTGGACCATAGATCTGAGCGCAATGTTTAACCAACAATCCAGACCCCCCTCCCACCATTAAAAGCAGAACGGTCGGGGGGGTCTGGAATTCAATCTCAACCATGGATCTAGGTGTTGACGCCTCAGTCGTTCAGATGCACGCCTTTGTTATACATGATTCTGGACCCCCCCCCCCATTACTGTTAAAGGTAGAACGGTAGGGGGGGGTCCGGAAAAACTTATCAACCGTAGATCTAAGCGCCAGCACCTCAGTCGTTCATCTGTGCTTTGTCTTTAATCTATGAGCACAAACTCATATTTGCTCTGAAAACTTAGGATAAGCACTTTAAGTGGGTTTGTCCAATCTTTCCCTATTTTTATCACCATGGGGTTAGACATTCAACTTTCAAACATCAAAGATATTGTTCAACATCGATCATCATGCATGTTTTATTGAGAAAAAGAAAACTACCCTATGCTCTAACCTAATTACCTATAACATTTAGCCCATATTAAACTATTGGACTAAGAAATGACTCTATCCTGGGGTTATTTGACCAAGATTAGGCTGTTTGGTCAAATTTATTCACTAGTTATCCTAATTTGCTTGGCTAATATTAAATAGTTTAGTCAAGCTTATTCACTACTCCTATTGACATCAATTTAAAAGGACTTGGCCATGCTTAAACTGTATGGTCCAAGTCATTGTTATTGCATGGGGATCTATTTAAATTTCTTTTATGCCCTCTTTTATTCTTTTTCTTTCTTTTCTTTCTTTTTCTTTTTCTTTCTTTTCTTTCTTTTTTTCTTTTTCTTTCTTTTTATTTTTCTTTCTTTTCTTTTTCTTTTTCTCAATTTATTTACAGAATGGAAAATCATTTGACAAACAAAACACTAAAGTGATAACATTTTAGTCACCAGTTGATCCTATAAATTATAGGTTTATAACAGCGGCTCCACGTGGGGATGGTACTCTCCTGGTGAAGTGCCAAGAATCTTGTTTTCTGATGTTCTGAAAAACTTTCTCCATAGTTGCCTTTGTTGTTTGATTTGTTTTATTTTTGAAAATTTGATGACAATGTTCAGTGGCTTAGGGCCTTCTCTGTGGGCTTCAACCATCCGATCGAAGTTATTCACTCAAAACTTGTAAGAAAAATGAAATGATTTGTACAATGGAAAGGTGTGACTAAAGGTCCCTATTGAGGAGGTGAATAGTGCTTCAACATTCTTCCATTCACAGGTCCTCCTGGAAAATTGGTCCCATCGTTGTTGATGAGCAAGAAAGCATTATTTCCTCTAAATGCGTGAATTATGTAAGGTCCCTTCCATAGACTGTCGAATTTTCCATGCTTCCCCTTATCTTCATTTCGGGCATCCCATCTCAGAACCAGGTCACCTAGCTCAAATTCATCTTCTTTAGTTCTTTTATCAAAGATCTTTTTTATGCTCTCCTGGACAACCTGAGTTTTGTTGTATACTTCTTCTCTGGATTGTTGCAAGTGGATCATCTAGTTTATCCTTCTTTGGGAATCGTTCGGCTCAGCTTGCATCTCTTGCAGCAGTTTCATGACAGGAACACCTAAGGAGGTAGGAAAAA
>ML821288.1:12324-25837 GCA_009831015.1 Picea engelmannii
GATCATAGAATCCAGGATTCTTGGCCAACTTGATTGCAGAAGTGTTGTCAATCAAAAGTGGAGTAGAATTCACCTATTTCTCCTACAAATCCTCTAGTATCTTCCTGAGCCACACAATCTCCTTTGATGCCTCTGTAGTAGAATCTGCTAGAACGGACTATTTGCGTGATCTCCAAAAGATAGTTGTTGATCCAAGACTCATGAGGTATCCTGAAGTAGACACTCTATTCTCCTTATCCCCATCAAAGTTTGAATTTGTATGTCCAACTAGTTTGAATTCCTCCACCTTAGAGTATTTAAGCCCAAGGTCTTGAGTTCCTTTCAAGTACCTTAGAACTCTCTTTGCAACACACCAATGTCCTTCACAAGGTTTTTGCATGAACCTAAAAAGGATCTCGACTGCAAATGAAATATCTGGTCTAGTAGTAGTAAGGTAAATAAGACTCCCCACAAGTTGTCTATATTTTGTTGCATCCGAGAATTCGTTCCCTTCTTTTGATGTTAGCTTCAGATTTTTGTTCCATTGGAATAGAGAGAGGATTACAATCAGCCATGCCAAATTTATTCAACAGTTTTGCAATGTACTTTTGGGAGATGAATACATGCTTTGGATTCTAAGTTACTTCAATACCCAAGTATTAGTGAAGATGTCCCATGTTTGTCATCTCAAAACCCTTCTTCAATTCTTTCTTTATGGATGCAATATATGCTTTCATTGTTCCTTGTAATCAAAAGATCATCTACATACACCACAAGATATACAACGGTTTTGCCAACTTTCTTGACAAACAAAGTTGCATCATCAAGATTAAAATGTCTGAAATTGATCTTCAAAAGATGCTCAGTTAGTTTTTCATACCATGCACGAGTTGCTTGCTTTAGGCCATACAACGACTTGATGAGCTTGCATACCTTATGTTCTTGACCCTTCACAACAAATCATTCTAGTTGAGACATGTAGACATTCTCCTTCAAGTCTCCATTCAAGAAGGTTGTCTTCACATCCATGTGACGAATCTTCTACCTATTATGTGCTACCAAAGCCAACAATGCACGAATGGTAGTCAATTTTGCTTGAGGGAAAAAGTCCCCTCATAGTCTATGCCTTCTTTTTGTGCATATCCTTTCGCCACAAGCCTTGCCTTATGCTTGTCAAGTGAACCATGTGATTTTTACTTGTTCTTGTATACCCACCTACAGCCACTTGGTCTGGTTCCAAATGGAAGATCCACCAACTTCCTTGTCCCATTCTTGATGAGAGCATCATACTCCTTCTGCATGGATTCTTTCCACTCATCATGAGAAGCAGCTTCTCCAAAGGAAGTTGGTTCAATGTTAGTAGATAAATTCAATTCATAATCAAATGAAACTTCCATATCATTTACATCACCTGAATATAAATTATCTATATCACCTCCATCTTGTCTTGTAAAACTTTCGGTTCATGTCTTTCCAACTTCATCGGGATGAACACTTTCAAGTGCCTTTATGAACCACTTTGAACTTTTCTATGATAGTCCAAGTTGCTCCACTAATTGAGATGGTGTTGCATTCCCATAAAGGTTCAGCCTTTCAATCCTCTCAATCACATCCCCCGATCTGATTAAGTGCTTGGATCTTCTTCAAGAGGGGCAAATGGCACTTCAAAAGGAGATTCCAAAAATTGATCCAAGATAGGGATCCCTCCTTCAAGATGTGGAATATCATTATCAAACACATGATATGTCTTTACATGCGTGAATCTATCTAGATGATCAAGCTGCAGCCTAGTCCTACTCAGTAGTACTAGTCCTCCATGACATGATCATCAATATCAGTGTCCTCACCATTGCTCTCCTCTCCATCCTCCTCCTCCTCTATATCCAATACAATTTGTGCATCTGCTGCAATGGAGGATGACCCCTCAAGAGGATCACCGTCATCAAAAGTGATTGGCTCTAGCACTGGATCATTAAGATCCAAGTTGGCTAATGCTAACTCAACACTGTTGTCTAAACCCATATCATCAGGAAACACATCCCACATCTTTGTCTTTCCCTTCACCCACTCTTCTCTCTGCCTATAAATAAGACGGAGATTGTTTTGCACATACACCATTGTCTCTACCCTAGACTGCTCAAGCCTGCTCTTCTTCAAACGGTACAAATTCTCATATGTGCTCCAATTCCTCTCGCAACAAGAGGATGAAGTAACCGGAGAGAGGAGCCTCATGAATAATTGCTATAGAAGAGGGCATATTGCCCCATGAGTTACCCACCAAGCATAGGGCTTCTTCACCCCCCTGTCTCTGAGCACATCATAGCCTCCAAATCTCCCAGTGCCAATGGAAAACTCTATAAATCCCTCCTCCACCTCATCAAGGTATGCTCTATCCTGAAATATCCATCTAAATGCATCCTTCCTCCCATGTGAAATCTCACCATCCATGTGAGGAGGGAATCTGCGTGAAGGCCCACAATTGGGCCATTCATTAGTATAGTACTTGGGATTCAATGAGTGAGCCAAGCAATGCAAAGGTGTGCAATTCTTATCCCACCTGTTAATAAGAATATCTTGTATGGTGGTTGTTATCGCGCAATTTGTACTTGCCCAAAGCCAAAGGAAAGTGAAATACTAAATTGGCGTAACAAGGAGGATGTCCCATCACTATCACCTTAATAAGACACTTCTTTCTATTTAGGAGTAGTACCCCAGGAGAGACTTCCCCAGTGACCTGGGGGTTTGAGAAGGCTAAGGTAAAAGTAGCAAAAAAGTCCCACCCCTCTCACAGGTCACTCTGGTCAAAGGTTTCAAGGTTTTAATGAGATGAAGCAAAATAATAATTAGGTGTACCTGCCCAAAACAAGACAACAAGAAAAGAGATGCTATTTGCAAGTACCATATGATGTCAGTGCTTCATAAAACCGTGAACTTTTGAAAGATAAACAAGCTGATGTAAAACTGAAGCAATACAAATATTTATAACAGCAATGTATATTTAGCAACAGCTACACAATTATGTCTCAATAATGCTTCAAAAATGACAATAAATAATAGCCTAAGATTGCCAAAACGATAATAGTTGTTAGAAGCAATAATGGCAATGTATAATCAACTTTTAGTCTTGCTTTTAGGATGAAATTGCTGTTGTTATAGATGGTTGTAGCAATCTTTTGCAACAGCAGCAAATTAGTTAGTGAGTTAGTCTAATTTAGAGTTAGAAAGAGTTAGTAAAAGTCTTAGGGAAGATGGTTTAAAAGTTGCTTTGGTCAATCAATCACTTGCAAGGTGTGAACTAGTGCCTTTTAGGGTAAATGGAGTCAAAGTTTGCAGCAGCAATTCTTAGAGGAAAACACAAATGATAATGGATGAACTAAAGAGAAGGGTAAGATGATTGAGGTGTTAGTAACCTAAGGCCTCAATATCTAAAACCCTAGAAGGAAAAATGCTAGAAAGTAGGTAACCCTGGGCCTTAGCAATTTCCTTCTTCTTTAGATCAAGCTTGAAATAAAATGTATGAAGCTAATGAAGCAATGCTACTAGAGTGCTACAAGGGTAGGGCTCTAGTGTATTCTTCAAAAGAGATGTTTCCTAGCAAAATCAAGTAGGTGAAAAATTATAAAGAAAAGGACAATAACATGTGATTCTCTCCTAGGGTTTCAAACTAGCAATTTCATAATCTTAGAAATGAACAAGTAATGTACCATAACCATTCAAAATAAATGAAGAATTGCAGATTTTACTTACTTCATCAAGAATAATCTAGCCACAAAACCCTAGTTAAAGACTTTCCACCATGAAAATGCCAAAATAAACCAAAAATAGCCTCTCCAAGAAGTTGTGCACTAGTTAGTTTCAGCCAAGTACCCTTAAAGAGGGCCGAATTTCAGACCTCACACTTGTGTGAGTGAAAGATGATGAAAAAATGAGAGTTTTAATTCTCTATTTAAACAATAGCAATGACCTTTAATTACATTTTAAGGTCAAAAAATGTTGACATGGCCAGTTTACATCAAAAATCCAGTTTTACATAAAATTAACAATTTAAAACCCTAATTTGTGTTTAGGGATGACGTCATGCCCCTCTTAGGGTGACGTTAGGCCCCATCATGGAACATTAGGCCTCAAAAGGCCTCAGAAGCTGCCACACGTGCCAACCAAGCCGTCCTCATGCCAAAACCCTAACTGGATGATGTCAAGGCTCAATATGATGACGCCAGGGGCCTTCAAGGGCCAACGTCATGGTGGAAGGGCAAGACCCCCCTAGGTCCAAGCCTACCAAAGTGTCTCTGGTGGAACGTCTTTCTTTTTCTCTGGTGCAAGCCTCTGGTGTCCCTTTGCCTCTGGCTGGGGTCACAGCATCCATCTAGTGGGGCTTTTAGCTCCATGGAGGTCTGAACTAATCATCTCCCCATATGTACCTGTCCGTCAGGCATGGTCCTACAACAACAAGTACGCCCTCCATGGGCTCATAAGTCACAAGGATCATAGCAATGTCAATCACATGTAATAATCAAGTTACCCAAACATGTGCATTAAACTCCCCTTTACCTAGACAAATGCTCAAAGACGTTATGCAATTTAACAAGCCAGGTTTGGAGCGGGTCTCAGGACGTCCTATTGGGCTAATCATCCTCAAGTTTGGGGTGTTTCCCAGGTGAAGACCAATCTAGGTCATGTAGATGTATGAGATGGTGTAGGGAATGTTTGGGCAAGGGGTGTTGTGAGAACAGGGAAATGTAGGTCTCACCTGTGGATGCCTCTATAGAGGGTGAGTTGCACCTTGTCATGAATGCCATTGTTTCCTAGCCCATTCAATGCCTTCTACTCTGTCTTATTGCTTTTTCTTTTCAAGATAATAGTTGGAGGACATTGTCCTTGCGTGGTGACCAGTGGTGACAGCATTACTCACAAGCATTTCACGGAAATGAGAAAGTTGGCTCGTGATGAGACCCCCTTTCTCTTGGCTATGCCACCAAGAGCCACCACCCTGGTTTGGTGACCAGATGCATGGCAGTGTCATATCGCTACATGCCCATGGACCTAATAGGTCGGCTCATGCTGAGACCTCCTATCCACCAACTAGAACTTGAGTTTTATTTTATTTTACGGGTCCCCTTTTCTTGCTGAGAAGCCTTTTATTGCTTTCTCGGGAATCCCTGGGCAAAGCATCTCAAGGTTTCATCTTGGCTTTTAAATTTTGCCAGCCACTTTTACCCCCTGGGCCTTTAGCCCCTTCTTCCCACAAGGCAAGGTACAACCCTTACTAGCTTGGAAAACCCAATGCCCGAACCAATGTAGGGGAAAGACGAGAGGGATAACGATGAAAAGTGGTAAGTATGGAAGGAATGGATGATGAACTTTCATAGACCCACCCAGTGGCAATTCATCCCTAAGGGAACCAACTTACTAGGGCACTCTGTCATCCCCCCCAGGTATGGACAAGTTAAAGAGCATAATTTCCAAGCAAACGTCATGAAACAAAAGAGAATTCAGTGCACATATTCAAATGTTTTGAGAATCAGAGTGACATATACCATGATACCCGGACTCATTACCTCATGGAGCAAGACCCATTGCTACTTCAGAACCAGGCCGATGGGATGGATGTTGTTGCTGATAGATAGGAGGCGTTGAAGAAAAGATGGGCCCTCCAGGGCCAAGCTCAAGTCATATGGCTCTCGGTACTCCATGTCTAGGACCTGTGGGCCTCGAGACATAATCTCCTTAGTTATCACTAGGATAGGGGATAACAGTGGCGAATAAGGTCTCTCCTGATGTCCCATACTCAGGGCACTCATGCTCTAAAAAACCGGTCTTCACAGACTCAATCATGGAATCCCGCCCCTCATAAATCTCTCCTAGGATGGGCTTGTCTGTGTTTGCAAATCGCAACAAAGAGATGATAGGGTCCATGATCTTAATGGTAAGATCTACCCTCTCCCACCAACCATCATCTAACACTATATCCTTGACCCTTTTTGAAGAAGCTTGATCTGTCTTTCTCCAAAAAGACCAATACTCTAAAATAAACATGGACCCAAGAGCACTCTTGACCTCCCTCAACCTCTTAAGCATGATGAATGAGGAGGCAAACCGAGTATCTGCAATCTTCAACAATGATAGATGCGTGTATGCTTTGTAGATTGTGAGGGCATTGGTATGGTTTTGCACAAAATTGCAGATATGGCGTGCATCCTCAATAAGACTTCCCATCAATGTCACTTCCGCAGCAATAGATTTAAGTGCTAAATTCAAAGAATGAACAATGTAAAGTGTCCAAAATATTTGTGGATATTTAGCTTCCACAATCATGCTAGCAGCCTAATAATTTGCACACAAGAATCAACACCTACATCTTCAATAACCTTCATGAACAACTCACCCATATATTGTGCATCCTTGTATTTTCCACGAGCATCCACCGCTTTCAAGAAGACTGCTCCATTCAAGGAAGACACCATGAAGTTGATGAGTGGATGGCGTGTTGCATCTATCCAACCATCGGAAACAATACTAACACCTATTGAGGGCCATGTTGATTTGATAGGTTGTAGGATTTTATCCACCTCCTTCTTTGCCTTCACCAACAATGTGGTTCTGAGCTTCTCTGAATTAAGAGGAACATATCTGATTGGAGCCGGATCAATTAGAGCTCTACACATCTCAAGAAACAAAGGAGACTGTGCAACATTGAAGGAAATGAAGTTGAGAAAGAAAAAGAAACCAATGGTAAGATCAACCTCTTCTCGCTTCTCTCGCTGAAATATCTTGTCTATTGGACTAGCGGCCCCCCTCTTTCTTGCTTGTTGAGTAACTTGAGTTGCACTCCTACTCCCAAATTTAAAATTGTTAGATGGCTTCTTCAAGAATGGAAGAGGATCATCATTTTGGATTTTCTTGGATGTTGTTGCCACCTTTCCCAAGCCAACAGCGTCCTTTTTTGACATTTCTCTTCTTTTGGATGCACTCATTGATTTACATGCTCCAAGTCCACAAGGCAACCCCAACAAATGGCCTTTAACTTGGTAATAGGTGCTCGTAAATTCATTATGGCAAAAGCCACATGTTCACAAAACATTCCCTCCCCCCTTTGACTTGGCCCAATCTCCTTGTTTCCTTGTAACATACTTCCACAATGGATATTTGTTGTCTTGAGTCTTGACCTTCATGTTTTGCTGCATCGCTGATTTTTCCATCATTAGAAGCTCCACTTGCAGCAGATGGAACACTAAAAGAGGGTATTGAAGTTGTTGGAGGACGAGCAACACCAACATTGGGATTCTTCCCTTTCCTTTGCCCTTTTGTTGTTGTCTTTGATGATTGAGTCATCATTTATGTTGAAGGAGGAAAAAATATCATTGTTGTAATAGTTGTTGTAGCAGAAAACTTGCAATTTGGTCCTCAAATCCACTTGGCAACACTTGGAATGCACTCAAACCTGCACAAAACCCTCTTCCTTGCTCACCAAAATCACCCACACCTTTACTTGTTTAGCAAACAATAAAAAAAAGAGTGAATAAGGCGCTTTTTAGAGGGAGTGAGCCTCCAAAATTCAGAACACGTGTCACTAAATCAGGACACTATCCAGATTCGTGTCCGACACGAATTTGGGTCGTGTCACGTGTGAAGGACACGAATCTGGTCAAATATGTGTCCCCACGCAGGGTTCCAGACACAGGGGGCATTTTTAACAAATCATGTTTCAGAGGCTTGAAGTGATTCAAGATAGTGAGAATATGTGGGGTAGAGGGATTTCCTTAAGGTCGTGAGAGCAATGTCTATCTTCACACCAATAGCATCAACTATTAATTTTCTAATCCCAATGCCTAGATAAATTATTTCCTTGTTGAAAATTAAATAGCAACTCACTGAATAAAATATACTAACTGGAATAATTAACTAGAAATAAATAGCGGAAGCAAATGAAACCAATTTCACAATCTAAAATACACAACAAATTTCCTGCCCTTCAAAATCAGCTTTTCATTAAAATGATTCCATGCTGACAAGGTCTCCCAAAACAAGGAAATCTGCCCACTAAGAAAAGAGACAAAAATTATAGCCAAAACCTTGTTGTCCCGCACCTCTGCCCATGACCATGTACGGCATGTACAATCTGTACCTGCAATCTGTACGACGCGTACCCGTGCCAGTACGGTCTATATGGTGCGTTCTCGTGGCTGTGTTGTTTGTACGATGTATACCCACGGCTATGCGATCTGTACGACACATACCTATGGCTGTACAAACTGCCCAAATCTATCCTTGTTGCTAGATCTCTCTGTTGCTACCCACTTGCTCTCTTCTCCTTTGGACTTAGCAAAAAATCCTTCTCTCGCTCTTCACTGTGACTCTCATTTGATTTGTTGTATGTCTTCTCCTTTCACCTTGGCTTCCTTTTATAACATTGAGTTGAATCCCTAACCCTGATTTCCAAAGTGATTGATGGTTGAGATTAGATCTCACCTCACTTGAGATCAATGGTTGAGATTAAGGCTAAATTACATTTTATTAAATTTTTCCTAACTCAATAATTAAAAAGTCATTCACTTTAATAATTCCTTTAATTAAAATGAATTTCCAAAGTTCATGAAAGGTTCTTTGGACTACTTCCACACGTCTGACACTAGACCTATGCGAAAGTACCTATCCAAGCTACAATCATCAACACTCCCTCTTAGCGAGGAAGGTATTATGCACCACTCCAAGTTTGTCCCTAAAGAATACAAACTTCCCTTTAACCAAGGGTTTAGTCAAAATGTCTGCAATATGCTCGTCTCTAGAGATATACTGAAGCTCGACTGCTCCCTTCTAAATCCTGTCTTGGATGAAGTGATACTTGATCTCAATATGCTTGGAACCTGCCCTAGAATATTGGATTCTCGAAGAGTTTGATACAACTCTAATTCTCATAGTATATGACCGTAGGATCCAGCTCTTGATTAAATAATCATGTAAGCAATTTGCGAAGCCAAATAGCTTCACAACTTTCCATACAAGTTTCCATATACTCTACCTCTGTTGAACTGAGTGCTACGAAAGTCTACTTCCTATTGAACCATGTTATCACTATTAATCCCAAGTTGAAGCAGTACCCCAAGGTGCTCTTCCTATCTGCTTCACTTCCTGCCCAATCAGAGTCTGTATATCCTTGCAGCCTCACTCCATCACCTCCAAGATACCTCAGACCATACTCCACTGAACCTCTCATGTACCTGAGCACATGCTTCGCTACTACCCAATGCTCCTTTCTTGTCTCTACCATAAACTAACTCAAGGTATTCACGGAAAAACATATATCTAGCCTGGTGTTGACCAAATACATCAAGGATGCTATCAACTGTCTGTACAACCTAGGATCCACCAACTCTGAATCTGAAGTCACAACCTTCTTCAGATCAGTGATCATAGGTGTAGCCATCAATCTACAGTCCTCCATCCCGAATCTCCTCAGGATCTCCACTTTGTACTTCCCTTGACCAAGGAAGATTTCTCCTGATCTATGCCATACCTCTAACCCCAAGAAGTAATGCATCAAGCCAATGTTCTTCATTTTGAACTCTGTAGCCAAATCTGCTTTGCACCCTGCTATAAGCTCTTCTACACCTATGAGAAACAAATCATTTACATACACCACCAAGATGAGTGGATTGGTCCCAACAATTATGAAATACAAGTTTGGATCCACCTCACTCTTGGTGAAGCCCATGCTCAGCAAGTATCCATCAATCCCGGAATACCATGCCCTAAGTTCTTGCTTGAGTCCGTACAAGGCTTTCTTAAGATTGCACACATGAGACTCCCTCCCATGTACCTCAAATCCATAAGGTTTCTCTATGTAGACTTCCTCCTCAATGATCCCGTCGAGGAATGTTGTCTTTACATCCATCTGGTGAACCTTCCACCTCATAACTGAGGCAATGGATATAATAGCTCGAATGGAAGCATATATGGCGACTGAAGCAAATGTCTCCTCGTAGTCCACTCCTCTTTTCTAGGAGAACCCTCTTGCCACAAACCTCACCTTGAACTTCTCAATGCTACCATCTGCAGCATGCTTAATTTTGAAGAGCCATTTGGAACTCACCACTCACATCCTCTACAATCTCTGCACTATATCCCACAAATCATTCTTCATGATGGAGTTGTACTCCTCCACCATGGCATCTTGTTGAACCTGTTGATCTAATGCTTCCTCAAAACTGAAAGGCTCGACATCAATGATGCTAGTCTTAAGTGCCAAATAGTTCGGAAACTTTCTCAGAGGCCTGCTCTCCCTGAATGTTGTGCTCTTAGGAGCCTCGACATACTCCGAGCATCCCTCAATGTCTACGTAAACCATCAAGGTCTCCTGATAGAACTAGGAGGAGTTGTTGACTCCTCATCACCTGAAGGTTGGCTTCCTGAACTAGAAGTCGTTGAACGTTGTTCAACCTTCGGAGCCTCCTTCTCCTCGTCCTCTATTACTGGTAGTGGCTCATGAGACTTCCTAGATGCTAAGTTCTCCTCAAACTTCACATCTCGACTCACAACTGTCTTCCTCCGTGTTGGAATAAAGATCATGTATGCTTCTGAAGTCTCATTGTACCCCACGAATATGCCCTTCACACCTAAAGGCTCCAACTTCGTCCTCTTCTCCACAGACACATGGATGTATATTGGACAACCAAAGATCTTGAAATGTCCTATCTTGGCTTCACTCCTATGAAAGCTTCCTTAGGAATCTTGTCCCTCAATATCCTGTGAGGACTCATGTTCTGCACATATATTGTTGTGTAACATGCCTCTGCCCAAAGGAACATAGGCAAACCCCGGTCATGTATTATATCCTTGGAAAAACTAACGATGGACCGATTCTCTCTCTCCACACCCCCATTATGTTGAGGGTTGTACAAGAATGTCAACTCCTCTTGATCCCTGCCTCCTTGCAGAAATCCTTGAATTCATTGGAAGTGTACTCACCCCCATTGTCTGACCTCAAGACCTTGATCTTCTTCTCTGTCTAGTTCTCTACCTGGACCTTGAACTCCCAAAGTGAAGACCTCATCCTTGGTCTTCATAAAGAAGATCTAGGTATTCCTGGAAAATTCATCAATGAATGTCACATAATTTAGTGTTCCCTATATTGATGCCACCAACATCAATCCACACACATCTAAATGTATAAGATCCAAGATCCCCTTGTACCTACTCTCATTGCTTGGAAAAGAAGCCTTGGCATTTTTGCTAAGTGCACACCCTCTGCACACTTCCCATTGCTCGATGTTGAAATCTGGAAGACCAATGACAATCTCCCTCAGAATCAACAACACATAGTAGTGCAGGTGTCCCATCCTCCTGTGTTATAACTCGCATAAGTTGCCATTGTCATGTACCAAGGCTTGATCTGGCTTTCCCTGTAACCTGTATAGATTGCCCTCTGTAACCCCAATGACCTATGTTGTGTCAAGGCTAGATTCTTTTGGATGGATGAGTACTTGCCCTTTCTAAAACATGACAACAAAACCCTTTTCCTCCATAGTTGAAACTGAGAGCAAATTCATCCCAAGTCCCGATACATATAGCATGTCCTTAGTTTCCAACGAACCACTTGACTTGAGTTGGAATGAAATAGTCCCAACTCCTTTAGCTATATACTTGGCATCATTACCAAGCTCTACATGAATACCTAAGTCCTCCATCAGACTGCTAAATCTCTCTCGTGCTCCTGTCATGTGACATGATGCACCACTGTCCAGGTACCAAGCGCTCCTGGTGACTCTGCTAGTGGAAAGGTAGGAGACTAGTGAGAAGTCCTCAAACTTCGTAGCAAGCTCATCCGATTGAGTTTCTACTAATGTTGCCACCTGCTGCGATTTTTTCTTACCTTCTTCTCTAGACATTGAGATGCACAATGACCACTCTTGTGCCATACAAAGCACTTGATCTTGCTCAAGTACTTCTTCCCCAGTTGTAAGGTTGACCCTCACCTCTACCCTTCTTGTTGGAACCCTTTTCTTTGCCCTTTCCTGCCTGACTGACAAGGGCCAGGTTCTCATCACTACCTCCCTACATGTTAGCTTTGTACTCCTCCCGAGTCTCTTTCTGGATGTAATCGTCCCAAAGCTTCTTAAAGTAGGGAAGTTTCTCCCGTGCACAGATACCTTTGACAAATGGTTCCCAAGACTTTGAGAAACCATTCAGTGTCGTACTAACTAGTTTTGCATCGGTCACCTTCTCCCAAACTGCTACAAGCTGATCACGAATCTAGGTGATCCTCGTGAGATAACTGGTAACATTGTTAAATCTGGACATCTGCACGGATTTGAACTTATTTCTCAAGAACATCTTCCTATTCATGTTATCGCTCTGGAAAAGACCCACTAGAGCATTGAATATCTCCCTATCGTCTGCTTTTCAGACAAATAAGAAATCGGATGATCTTTTACTGCATCCAAGATCACCTGGTAGGCTCTGATCTCCTTCTTATCATGAGTTGCCTTCTGCTATGGATATTTTGGTGGAGTAATCTCGTGTCTGCAAATTTCCCAAAGATCAGTTTCCTTCAGAAGCAAGGTAACCCTTGCTTTTCAAGATAGGAAGTTGGATGCTCCATCCAATCTGTCTTCAAATCTTAGACTTGTTGCTACCATTTCTTAGATCTGATCAAACTGTTGTGGATTAAGCCTTCACAAGATTTATTGTTGGTTTATAGATCTGTTGAGATCTCTTGAAATCGTCCTTCTCTTCAGAGTGAAATCTTTGATACCATGTTAATTTTCTAATCCCAATGCCTAGATAAATTATTTCCTTGTGATTTCCTTGCTGAAAATTAAATTGTAGCTCATAGAATAAAATATGCCGACTAGAATAATTAATTGGAAATAAATAGCGAAAGAAAATGAAACCAATTTCACAATCACAAATACACAGTAAAATTTTTGCCCTTCAAAATCAACTTTTCATTCAAATGATTCCAAGCTTAGAAGGGCTCCCAAAACTGAGAAATCTGCCCACTGAGAAAAGAGCCAAAACCTCGTTGTCCAGCACCTCTACCCACGACCCTGTACGACATGTACGATTTGTACCCATAGCTTGTACGGTCTGTAAGGCGCATACCTTCACCTATGCAATCTGTACGGCACGAACCAACGACTGTGTTATTTGTACCGACACGTACCTGCACCCTGTACAGTTTATACGACGTGTACCCCCAACTATGCAGCTTGTACGACGCGTACCCGCGGCTATGTAGCCAGTATGGCGCGTATCCACGACTGTACCTGCAACCCGAGCTACTGTACAGACTGCTCAGATCTGTCCTTGTTGCCAGATCTCTCTACTACTGCCCACTTGCTCTCTTCTCTTTTGACCTGAGCAAAAAATATTTCTCTTTCTCTCCACTTTGAGTCACTGACTCTCATTTGTTATGTCTTCTCCTTTCACCTTGGCTTCCTTTAATAACGTTGAGTTGAATCCCTAACCCTAATCTCCAAAGTGATTGTTAGTTGAGATTAGATCTCACCAATTGAGATTAAGTCTAAATCACTAA
>ML821288.1:46070-60421 GCA_009831015.1 Picea engelmannii
TGAAGCTCCTCAACAATTCGGCCCTACTGCCAAAAGTGTCCAATCACCCCAAGAAATATGCCAACTGATAGATCAAGCAACTGTAAGGACAACCCAGGTGCCCAAATCTCCAAAGTCACTCTCAAACCCTGTGGATCTGAACTCCTCCACTGAATGGTGCGCCCCCCTAGATGCCCGAAACCCTAGATAATTCGACCTGGGTGAATGAGGCCTCCAAACCACCTGAAACTCTCCAAAATGATAGATCGGGCAATCACAAACCTCTGGAAGAAGTTTCAAGGTCAGATATGAGGTATAGCCTCCTAGATCTGCAAATCATTGAATCACCAAATCGTCCTCTCTCTCCCAAAGCCGTCCCAACCTGTAGATGATGATCTAGCCGTGGTAACTCCTCAAGAATGGACTAGATCTGATGTCCAAGGCCCTGCAATGAATACCCAGGTGATAGAATCTCCAAAAGCCCTGCCAATCACCTGCAATGAATCTCTCTCCAAGAATGGTGCACCTCCCTTGCTGGAAACCCCCAACTGGTGCGCCCTCTCTCTATCTGCACAAGTAACTGATGTGGAATCCTCCTGCAACTGAGTAGATCTGGAACTAGAATGGTGTGGGAGAGTATTGCATCTCCAAGACCAAGCTTGGGACAAGCTAGGTGGAATCTTTCACCACTGAATCGTCCTCTGGGGTTTGTTAAGTCAAAACCCTCAAAACCCCCAAG
This sequence comes from Picea engelmannii, assembly GCA_009831015.1. Lineage (NCBI taxonomy): Eukaryota > Viridiplantae > Streptophyta > Pinopsida > Pinales > Pinaceae > Picea > Picea engelmannii. The sequence goes on from ML821288.1 coordinate 46,789, forward strand.
AGATGGGCCCTCTAGCTAGAAGCCAGAAATCCAAAAGATAAACATACATGAATCCATGAGTAGAGGCCCTTGCTTTTCCTTTATACTTTTTGGCTCACCTTGTCCCTCCAAAGTGACTTTCATTTTATTAATATTTAATTAATTAATTAAATCACTTTAATTAATTAATTAACCTTTTTACCTCTGAAAAGCTCCTTATCTCTCCTTGTGGCTTCCCTGGCCACTGAAAGCCACTACTCACCATCCCATCCTGTAGTGTTGCTTCTCCCGATTCCAATGAGCTATTACACTAAGAGGTTCCTCCAAGTAATGTGCCCAAAATGACCTCTTTAGTGAATTCAATTGACTTATGGCTCAAAATAGTCAAAATCATGGAAATCGTCGGAATGCAACGGAACCAAAGCCAACCTATGCGAAATGGCCCATAATGATGGAATATGATGAGCAACGCAAGCTGGACCCCACAATGCCTCTCAATAACCCATGCACTCGCTATAACATCCATCTGGCTACTCTGGTCATCATAAACCTCTGCACTGTGATGATGTCCCAAACTGGGGACATTACATTGGACCTAGCACTTGGAGAAAACACACAAACATCGAAAACCTATGTATGTGGCAATGTGTCTATGGTTGGAGCTTATAGGGAGAATACTCGTCGAGGAACTAGTCTGTGGCTTCAACATACAATCTTGCAACACACGCGGAGGTCACAACCTATTTGAACTCTTGGAGGTGCACAATGCAGCATCAAGCTCCACCTGAGTCGCGGAATCAATACACTATTCAGGCACGAGCAACGGAGAAGTTGGGCAATGGAGAGTCGTCAGTCAAGATTGTTCAAGCAAGGGGGGAGGAGGAAGTTGGGTAGTGGAGAGTCGATATTGTTTGAGCGCGGGCAGAGGAGGAAGTTGGGCAATGGAGAGTCGGGACTACTCGAGCGTGGGTGGAGGAGGAAATTGGTTGTTGGACAATGTAGTCACTAGTGTAACAATGTTGGGCAAAGGAATGAGGTCGAGAGTCCCACGGCTCAACTTTGGAGAGGTGAAATGAGCAAAAAAAACAAAAACCACACGAAGCGATCAAAAACCACACATTTAAATTCCCCGTCGAATTTCAAAGCCGAACTTGAACACATTCATCAGATTTATTTGCCATTAAATTTGCTTTAGGTTCAAATTTGATTTCTATTATGTGTTTGATTTGAAGTTCACCGAATTTGAAATGAATTAATCGGAATTCCCTTAAAATTCAGTGAATTTCGAATTTCCAAGTGAAAATTTGCCAAATTCAGTGACTTAGCTTGTATCATACTTTGGTTATCATTGTATACTATAAACGACTCCTTTTGAAGAATCCAAACTCATCCATCAGGTTGCAAACCTAAACTATTTATGTCGTTGCATTCATTAAACACATACCCAGAAATTGACTTCTAGTCATCAAAATCACCAGTGCAATCAAAGTATGTATATCCTCCTAACTTATTGTCACCTTTGTTTGAATACTTATTCCCAATTGATAAATACCTTTGACATACCCCACAACTCTTTTTGTTGCTTTCATATGGTTCTCCTTCAAATCCTACAAGTAACAGCAAACACAATGTTAGGTTTGCTATGAGTCAAGTAGATAAAGCTCCAATAAGTTTCCTATAGAAAGTAGCATCAACCTTTGGAAAGTCACAATCCTTGGTCAACTTGACTCCTAACAAATATAGGGTAGAACAAGGCTTGCAATCTTTTATCTTAAATTTGTTCAACAAATCAAGAGCATACTTAGGTTTGAGAAATGAAGATACCATCATCCAATTGCAAAACTCGGATGCCAAAAAAGAAATGAAGCAAGCCTAAGTCTGTTATCTCAAGTGTATCCTTCAACTTAGCCTTCAAACCAAGAATTGAATCACTACTACTCCAAGTGAGTATCAAATCATCCACATATAACAAAATCTAAAGAATCCCAATATTCACATTCTTAATGTAAATACTATGCTCTATATCACAACACTTGAAACCACAATGAATAACAAACCTGTCACTCTTCTCATATCATGCCCAAGGCCCCTATTTCAAGCCATACAAGGATTTCCTCAACATGCACACAAGTAGAGATTTACTACCCTACACATACCTAGTAGTTGCTCCATATAGATATCCTCATGAAGATCCCCATGTAATAAGGCACTCTTCACATCCATCTAATGTACCTCCCAACCAAAACTAGCATTAAGAGAGAGAACAATCCGAATAGAATCCATATTATCCATCGAAACAAATGTTTCACTAGAGTTAATACCTTCTTGTTTTGAGAATCCCTTTGACACCAATCAAGTTGTGTATCACTCCACAACACACTCCAAAGAGAACTTGATCTTGTAAACCCATATGCATTTCACCACATTCTCCCCTTTTGGACAAGGAACCAACTCCCAAGTATTACTCTTCAATAATAGCAATCTCCCATGTTTTCGTGCCATGAGCATCCTAATATGATTGAGGATCACATGTATCCATCACCCTCGTCATGAATGTAAACTTTGCCTATTGTTTTTTGTTATGAGTCCTCTTGGAATTTTTGGCAACACCTACATCTATAGCAACAACACTTAAAGCTACACCAATAGCATGAATGGTCTTCATAGCCCACTTAAGACAACAACGCTCCCCTACAGAGAAAGTCTCTATTGCAATCTCATCATGAATATACTCGACCACATCATCAAAAATCTCATCATGAATATACTCGACCACATCATCAAAAATCTCAACATGAGTAGGTTGAGTACTATCTAATTCCTCCTCTAAGTTTACACTTGATGTACTATCAAGTGGAATAACACAAGAAGGAGATATAAGAAGAGTAGAACCTGAAACCTTCTCATCAAAGATAACATAACTCTGAATGATCACCCCCTTCTTACTTGGATCATACAATCAATAAGCCTTGGATTCTTCATAATAGCACACCATGGTGCATGCATGACTCTTGGGATCCAATTTCTTCTACTTCTCATCAAGAATGAGCCTAAGCTATGAATCTAAATGTCCTAAAATGCACAATAGTGGGTTTCATCCCACTCCATCTCTTAAGAGGTCACATTCCTCACTACTTTGGTGGGAACCTTATTTGAAATGTAACTTGAAAAAGATACAACTTCTACCCAAAACTTGTTTGGAAACCCCTTCACCTAAAGTATAGATCTAGCCATCTCAACCAATGTCTTGTTCTTCTACTCAACAACACCATTCTATTGAGCACTGTATGGCACGGTTTGATGCCATGAGATGCCATTTTGGGACAAGTATCCCTCAAATACATGACTCACATATTCACCTCCTCTGTGAAACCTCAAACACTTCATAGTTTGACCACATTGCTTTTCAACTAATGTCCCGAACTCAATGAATCTCTCGAGCACCATATTCTTATTCTTCAAGAAATATACCCATGTACGCTTGGAAAAACCATCAATGGAAGTTAGAATATACCTTGCACCTACTAGGGAAGGAAAATCCATCATTCAAACTTCAAAGATTGTTATGCTCAATCTCCAACTATGACTTTTCCCTTCAAAACTTTCCTTTCTCAAACTTTTCCTGGTGATGCTTCCTGAGAACAAACCCTTCATGGACACCATCACAAGGAGTTGCTCTAGGTAGAGGCCATGGGCATTATTCAACTAAAACATCAACTGCAAACCCCTAAAATTTAGGTGCCCTAGTCTCTCTCATGCCAAAGCTTACTCTCATCATCCACTTTGACCACAAGTGTAAATGGCCCTCTTCGTCTCTCTATATCTTGAAAGCCGCAAAACTTATGCAATTCCTCCCTTGAGTCATGAGTACTTATTAACCCTTGAAACTGGAAGAGTTCCAAGGTAACTAAAGAAAGTACAATATCACCTTGTACAATCTCTCTACACTTTGGGTTAGTGCCTGCTAACCTCAAGGGGAAAACCCTATGCAATCTGGAAACAAAGTATGAACTTGGGAGACCAAAAAACACTTCCAAACTACGAATTAATTGTACTTGTTATATAAAAATCAGACCTGAAATCTGTATTCAATTAATCCGGACAGCAAACTAAAATGCAAATTTACACCTAAAAATAAATTTATGCCCTGGAAACCATGCAAATCTAATATTAGAACACCTCAAATCTACTCCTAAAAGTCAGATCTACAGTAAAATATCAAAAAACAGCAAGTTTTACTGGAAATTATTTAACTATGACCACAGTGCCTTGAATTTTGTGGGTTATGGAGTTAGAAAATCAATTAAGAGGGGGTAATTCCTGATGTTAATTGAGTCAGAAAATTTAAGCAAAATGAGAAAACACATCCAACAATTGAGATCTAGCCGCCAAACAAGATGTTACCTTTATTCTAAAGTTGGAACTACAAGGTTTGGAGATATTGGCTTCAACTACAAGGCACTCCATGGAACATCAAATAACTTCCAAAGCACTTTCTCTCACCAATGTTCAATGATGAATTCACGTGAACACAATGAGAGTGACCTCTAACTCTCAAAGATTAGTGTGCTCTCTCACACTCACTCAAACCGAAAAGTGGGATGTGAAGACGAGAACTCAAGCAAATACGAATCTCAAGAATAGAAAAGGACCCTTCTCCTCACTACCCTGCTAGCCTTTATAGAATAGGCTTGGAGGTGTACAAAACATAGCATCACTAAGAATAGAAAAGCTAAAGATAACACAAGTTAAAGATAAGCCTCCTCAACTAGGGCACATGAGTAAATGAAGGAAATCACACCATAATAAAACAATTCTTGCTTAAAATAATCCTCGTCAAACCTATGTGCTTCATTTTGTTGATTTTTTCAATAGACAAGGTTAAGCATGAAGTTCATTCCATTTTAGCATTTAACTTAACCATAACCAATAATGTTGCAGCAACCAAGATCACAAGAAAAAACACCATGCACAAGAACACAAGAAGTATCTTGGGAAATCCTTCTCAACAAGGGAAGAAAACCCAGCCAAATCCTTTGTTATATTCTTCAAGAGAAAGACCTTCACCACCAAGAAAACCTAGCACACAAAAGGGTGCTTGCAAACCCCAGAAGACGAGCGCCCAAGAGAAGTGTGCACTTTTTCCAAGAAGGTATACTTGCTGAAATTTCCAAACTCACACAAAAGATATGATTCCTCAATGGGGAATTTACCTTTACTTATATTAGACTTGACTTGTCAACAGAAGTGTCTATTGACACAACAGGGTCGACCTCTCTATCTCATAATATAATTAATATTAACCAGATTAATTATCTTTTACATTAATTATCAATTACATTAAGGTGGGGCCGACCTGTACCCTTTACATTACAATTAGGGTTACAGGCAGGTCTGACTCTTGAACAATATGGCAAGGGATCTCATACACCCACTAGGGGCACATCCATAGGGATGTCCATATCTCTAGCTCACTACATTACACAAAAGAACCACTCTCACTAGTGCTCAGCCACTAGGATCACGTTCACTTGTGCTCGTCCACAAGCATGTCCACTCAACAGACATTCTTTCCCACTGCATTACACAAGAGACTCATCTGGAGTTCATCATCAACTCTCTGCTCAGAGGAGGCTAATACATCATCTTCATCTCTGTCTCATGACGATGCACCAAGCACTTTAGGATTTCACACGTTCACCTTGTGCTCAGCCACAAGCACGTCCAACTCTGCAGATATCCTTTCTCACTGCATTACACAGGAGAATCATCTAGAGTTCTTCTCAACTCTCCGTAAGGAGGAGGCCATCTCTACATTCCATCTCTATCTCAGATAGGAACCACACACCCCTCTCAGGGGCTCTCTCTCAGGTTTGTGTCCTGGAGAATGTCTCACGTAGCTGCAATCATCAACACATTTCTAAACCAAAATAACATGTGTTAAATAAAGAAACTCCACAAAATTCTCATTTAACTCATGCACTCCATCTCTAGATAATAATAGCATGTGTAAATAAGGACACTCCACCAAGAAAAGCTCCTCCAACTCTAAAAATAGCCTCCACCATTCATGCACTCCACACATTGGCCAAGAATAGCATGTATAAAGGAGGTTAGTCCACAAAGGCCATTCTCAAGCCATGTGCTCCACCTCCCAATATAAATAGCATGCATCTTCAAAATTCAACAAGGTCAAGCCCAAAAGGTGGGGCTCCTCTCCCTCGCTATAAATAGCAGTTCACAACCAATCATAAGTCATGAGGAAGCTCCTGAAATCATGCCCTTCAAGATTCCATAGATAGCAATGTCCTCCTCCAAAAATAGAGTGGAGTCTAAGTCACACTCCAAGAATAACCCTCTCAAATTAGCTAGATGGCCTCACTAGGGAGTGCACTCTAAAAATCGCAGTTGCCAAAATGGATCTGGACCCTAAAAAATTGACACTAATGTTGTAACTTGTATGCCATACTAGGTCCCCAAAAATATAACCAAAGTACTAAACCTAGAAARAAAAAATAGATCAAAATTTTCATGATCTYGAAATCAACATAAAGTTGCACCATGAACCAATCTCCATACTAGGTCCCCAAAAAAGTAATCGCCCAACCATTCGAACAAAAATTTCAAGAATAGAAACCTTCTAACAATATAWTTTTTCTAAAATAGAAGCTTCTCTGATTTGTGTCAAATTTGAACCAAGTGCCCATCTCCCCAATGAATATCCAAATCTACTTTCAGATTTCAAGAAAGATTAAATTTTAGAAATTTTTTCAAGATAAAAAATCTTGAAAATCTAAAAGTGCCTATTTTAATAGATCAATACTGGGTCTCCAAAACTGTTATTTGCTATTGCAAAAGATCAAGTTTCTAAAAATAGAAACTGCAAAAATAGCAGAATTAAGAATCTGAAAGTGTCCATCTAACTGTCCTCATACCCCCATGCATCCTCCAAACTCCACATGTAAATGCAATGCATAGGGAAAAATTACTGAAAATAGTCTCTAGAAGCCTGAAATGAAAACCTACTAAGAATAGCAAAAGATGTGTTGTCTCATGGAACATTGATCTCTACATAATCTCTAAACCCATTGCATCTTTGGACCAAGGTCACACTGGAATAAAGCTCTGCAACAAGGTAACCAAGTGCCCAAGATACTTACAAGTTGTCGATGTTGAACGGTGAACTCTGTGATGTTGAGTCCACCTTGTATAATTTTCACGAATTGTCTGTTAAAAATTGTACCTTGGACATGTGTTTCCCATATAGGCTTGGCGTCTAGCATGTGAGGAAATGTCCAAAGTGGTCCCTAGTACATTAACTTTATGAAATATAAAGTTAAAAGTGACTTTTGAGAATATTTCATGAAAAGGGTAACTTAAGAGACTTTATATCACCACCATTGATCTAGATGGCCCAAGATTAAATCTCAGCCATTAGATCTTAGGGTTAAGTGACTTTTCATTGAGATGAACAAAAAGGCAACCTAGGGATTGAGGCGCCTCACTTGGTCATTCATGAGCATTGAATGAAGAGAGAGAACAAGAGAGAGTTGAGCAAAGAAGTGGAGAGCATTGCAGCAAGAAGGGCACGCATTTCAAGAAGAAACTTCAGCATTTATTGAAGGTCAGTACAAATTTATGGGCAGTACAACAAGAAAAATTGAAGGCCATACAACAGAGAAAGAGCACAGAAATCGAGGCAAGGTTTGGCACAAATTTCCAGGCAATTGTACAACAGATTTTGGTACAAAAATTGAGGCAGTTGTTTGGCACGATTTTCTGGGAACAAATCTATACAGTCCATACAACAGTAAGCACATAAATTCTGGGAACAAATTTTGAGGTGCTTTGGTACTGATTTTGAGGAAGTTGCTTGGCATAGATTTTGAGATAAGTTTGTGTATTTTTTTGTTGAAGTATCCTCCTGTAAAAGAAAAATTTCTCTGAGCTCAGAAATAATAAAAATCTCCCTCTCACTAGTTTTCCCCTTATGGATTTTTCCAGGGGCTATTTGCCCAAAAATCTCTGAGTCATATTTTTCTTGGTGTGAGCATTTATTTATGTTCTATATTGTTGTAAAAGAATCCTTGTGTTTCATGTTATAAATTTTTGTTTATGCTAGTTACATTTTTAGCAGAGATCTATATGTGGGTTGGGCATTAAACAGTGAAAAATTATTGAGACTTGAAACCGGGTTGGGGTTTCAGAAATTTTTACACTGTCAATGTTGATAGGTGAACTATGTAATGTTGAGTTCATCCTATATGATATCCACAAACTTATGTTGGAACTTAACACCCAAATTTGTGTAGGATAATATGGTGTTAACAATACCCACAACAACAACAACAAAGTTGTGGTGAATATCCATTACAACAAACTTACACAATTTCTCCTTTGGATCAAGAGTACCCATAGCCACAACAACAAAATTGATGTTAATATCCTTCGTAACAAACTTGTCGAACCAAAACTCAAAGTTCTTGCAAGTTCGCATGATTTGTGATACAAACAATAGGTTAGCACTAAGTTGTGGTACATGATAGACATTGCTAATCATTCCATTCTCACAATCGACACTACCACTACCACAATAGTAAATGCATAATCATCTGCAACAAATATATTTTCTTCATAGAGAAGCATCCTCAACCGTATGATGTGAACAACCATAATTCATGATCCATTCCTAGGCATGTAATGCATGGAGAAGTGCTAACAAAAAGGCAAGCGTATCATTACCTTCTTGATGAAGTTATTATTGAGTGCATTTAAGCTCCTTAACTTGCTTATCGAGATCTCTAATCTTCTTTTCATAATTCTTCTCAATGTGCTTTGGTTTGCCTGTAACGTACCCAACCACCATGGTTGGTCACGTCATGCAAAACTCTCTTGTCATCAGCTCTAATACCATTTTAGTAACATACCTAGCCTCCAGCAAAGCAACAATACGTGCAGAATACACATAACACGAAACTTCTGCTAATTAAAGCAATTATTTTATTGTTAGTCAATTTTTCCCGTAGCTTACAACAATTTATAACAGATTTAGCAAAGGGCTATAACCATAAAACAGGTGCATCTGAAGCATGCTAATAATCAACATAGGATACAACTAAATCGTTCATTACAGCAACATATAAGTCATTCTCATTCACGCAGAGTTCATGCACAGCATTAACACATGTAAATAACTTAGTACAAGATAAAACACTTATCTTTAAACAAGAATCGTGCAACCAGCTGCTTGGGACAAACGTTCCACCCAATTGTAGACTGACTGTTCCAAATCTCAACAGCCAGTCACCCCCAAGCCGAGGCTAGCAATCCACAAAAGAGGATGGTCTCTATCAATCCACTGATAACTCAAACTCTCAACCCAACGGATATTTTCCTACAGCTATCCCGATTTTTCCACCAACTCTCTTCCTCTTGACCTGTCCAACCCAAAGAATGCACCATTCTTTTATCAAGGTTAACCCAAGGGATGTACCATCCATTTATCAAGGCTAACCCAAGGAATGAGCTATTCATTTATCAAGGTCTCTCTGGCATAGGCAGCTAGGAATCTCTTAGCTGGGAACTGAAGTGAAACGGCTGCTAGGAAAACTATCAGCAAATAACAACAACCACTTGTTGTTTTAGTGCAACTCGCGCAGGAGTTCACTGTTCCGACCTGACAACCAAGCTCTTCAGTTCTCCAACTCCAATTCGCTCCAGTTACGCACCAGTTGCACTCCAGAATTCACCCTCCATGGCCGCATCGACTTCCAGCTCTGTTTTCTTGCTCTTTGTGTCCCCTTCTTCTGCACCAACTTGACTCACTGAAAAACTATCTCCCTGCTTCCCCTACGGATTTCCTCCCTTTGGCTTGCCTTTCTTTACTCACACTCTTCCCCAAACTGATTGTACTCAACCGCCATGTGACCAATAACTTTGGGATGTGACCACTCACACCCAACCTCTTACACGTATTCAATGATTGGCTTTTGGAAACACTCAATCAGAAAAGGGAAGGTTCATATACAAATAGCAATTTAGGGAAATAGTTTAAATCATTATACATGGGTAATCCCCCCTTAGACCCCTCTTGGTCATTATCCTGGACACTACCCTCTCTTGTGGATTAATTCAACCCCCATCTCTTGTCCATGTCCCCCTTTAGCAGTTGGCATCACATTTTTATTAATAAGACAAAGAAATACAATTTGCATATTACATCGCTTGGCCGTAGCCACATATTATATCTACATAATCATTAATTAGACTAGGGATTATAGTGGGGATGTTACATTGCCACAATATAACAACCTTTCTTCCCTTTAACTTTATACTATTGGTTTTCACACTTGCTTCTCAAGATCTTTGGTCTTCTCAAGATGTGCTAGAGTGTAACAACCTTTCTTCCCTTTGACTTTCCTTTATTGGTTTTCACTGCCACAATATTTAAAATCTTCACAATCCCTACCATTGACACCTCCATGGTTTCTTCCATGATTACCTCCTTATCTTTCATCTTTCTCCTTTCCCTTGCCTTTAGTGAAGTCAAATTGTTGCTTGTTGTCAAGCTTTCTTTCTCTAGTAAGACTTTCCAACGTCTAAAAAGAATCAAAAGTGAAGTCCTTACCATCTTCTTTTCTTGAAGCCCTAATTCCTCAAAATGTGGATTCAAGACATCATAGAGTACTATTAGATTCACAAGAGTCAACTCTATCATTAACTCATGAGCTCTCCTCCCATGCACATGGTTTACTTTCTCCTCACTCCTACTTACCTCACTCGTGCACATTCCTTGATGTTACTCCCTCCTATGCACCCTCATTCATTCCTTGATGTTACTCCCTCCTAGCTACCCCCAACCTCGACCTGCACACACTCCCTGACCTACACACACTCCCCGACTTGACCAACATACACTCCCCAACCCCAACCTGTGCACAGCTCGACCCAAACCTCTGTCCACTTGTCTGCACACAGCCTCTTTCTACGCGCATCCCAAGCAACCCCGACCTCTTTGTGCGCAACTCCTCCAACCCTTGTTCTTTTTGTGTGCAACTCGAGTATTCTGAGCTCGATGTCTCTCCTTGTGCGAAGCCCCCATCCTCGTTCGCGGCCAGCCTGCATCCCACCCTTGTCCCCATACGCGGCCAGTCCCTGTCCTCGTCCACGGCCCAGCTTTGTCTTAGTCCACGACCCCTAAGTGCTATTGTTTTAGTCTTCCTGTGACCCAGTTTCGACTTCGTTCACGATCGATACTAGTTCCACAGGCAGTGATACCAGTTCGCAAGCAAAGAACTCATACGCGGGCAGAGATACCTTCGCTAGTAGAGATGCCAGAACAGGGTTATTCAACTACGAGCAGAGATACCTTTGCAGGCAGACATACTAGAGCAGAGATAATTATTTGCGAGCAAAGATACCAGTTTCGTTAAGCAGAGATACCAGCTCTGTTAAGCAGAGATACACATTCGCTGACAGGGATACTGACAGTTTGAGTGTAGGGATTTCGTGGCCGCGTGTGAGAACTGTGGTCGCGGACATTTTTGGTAAAGGCATTGCGAGTGACCCAATGCCTCCGGGAGACTCATTGATCCAACTGATTATAATGGCCCCCATACAAAGTATCTGACCCTCACCCCTGCTAATGGGCACAAATTCATCTATAGTCGATCTACAGGAAGATACACAAGATTCTGGAGAGGAGTGCAAACAATGGGGTCATTCAAGATCTAATTATGAGAATAGAGCACCTGAATCATCAAACCTAGTATTATAGATGGAGGTCGGGGACCTCACAAACAAGGTCACAAAAATCAAAGAGGAGAACCTATCATTGAGGAAACAATTAAATGACAAAAAGGCCCTACACCACCCCCCTAGTGACTCCCTCCATGCAGAAATTATTGACCTTAAAAACAAGCAGGAGATCAGGTCTCAGCAAGCTACCTTCAAACATGAAACAAAAGCACACATCAATTCATGGGCACAAGTTATTAGAGGTAGGGAGAAAGCCCCTCCCCCCCATAGCAGCAGTAGAGGAGGTAGTACAAGCTAAACTCATGGAGGAACGGACTAGACAAGCACAGGAACTGAATCTCAAAGTGAGAGGGCTCCCTCTACCTCTTCCATTCACAGACCCCATGGTGATTGGAATCTCGTTCCTTAAGGATACTCTGGATCTTCATGATGTGACCCTAGAACGAGCATGGATTGGGTCTGATTCTACTCTCTTCATCTGATTCAGGTCTACAATTGATCGACTTCGGGCTCTTAGAGCCAAGCGAAAGTTGTTTTCACATCCCAGTAAGATCTTCCTTAACGAAGATCTCACCAAATCACAAGTTGCGGAGCTCAAACACTCTAAGGAGTAGGTGGCAATTGCATGCCAGGCAAGGAAATGGGCAGTGATTAGGAACCTCAAGGCAGTCATCAGAGACTCTTTTCCACCTGGATGGGTACCTCGAGCTAGAGCCTCTAAATGATGGGCTCGTTGGAAGAGACAACGGGGCGCATGCATATCCATCAATTGTTGGAATGACAATGGGTCTTTCTAGTCATCGTCGGGCCTACTATATGATGCTCTTGGGTCATCAGACATCCTATTCATTACCAAGATGCACGAGAGCCCTGTTCGGCCTCTCTCGGACATTACAGGATACCATTGTTTTTCAGCATCCAGACAAGAGAGGAGTTCGAGGGGTGCTATGGGTTCAGGTGGATTTGCTTGCTTCATTAGAGAATCCCTCTAAAGTAGGGTCTCTTTGGTAGCCATGAATGAATTTGCAAGGTTTTTGTGAGTTCGGATTCGTGGTATTTCCCCTCTCAAGGGACATCTATATTGCAGTCTGTTATTTTCCTCGAGCATCTTCATCATATGCCATTCACGGTGGGCCTAATGAGGACCCCTTTATTGATTTATGTGTCGGTATCACCCAATACACGACGATGGGTGAGGTGATTCTCCTAGGTGAATTCAACTCTCGCATCAAATCCCTTCAAATTCCTCTCCACAACCAATCAAATGACATGCTCTGCATATAGAAGATCAATCTAGAAACAGTAGGGCTCCACCAAATGTCTGACGATGCATTGGGGCCTCTCACAACTTATGGTCAGCACCTTCTACATTTAGGGGAGTCTCAGGAGTTGTTGATTCTGAACAAGCTCCTAGGTTTCCCAAACTCTCGCTTCTTCACGTGTTGGCCCCATGGAGGGGGTGCAAGTGTTGTGGACTATGTCATATCTAGCCATAATTTACTCCCCTTTATACATCACTTCTTTGTTCCCCCATTCCCCTCGCAAACCATGCTCTTCTCTCCTTCTCTCTCCGAGTTGACACCCCCTCTCCCCCCACATCCCCTCCCAAGGGCCCACCCCACACTATTTTTTAATTTGACGAGGGGGACCCGGATGCCTTTTCTACCCACCTCCAATAGATGCTACCATTTGAGACCCAATTCTCCTTACTTGATTTCTGCCTCTACCTAGTATGATTACCCTCCCAATCACCATTTGGGATGCATCACTCACATCCTACCCTCACTCCACCCAGTCCACTTCCACCTCCCCAAAACACAAATCCTACCCTATGAACCGATGGTACGATGAAGAATGCAAGGTCCTCCACCACCATCTTCGACATGCATTCACCCAT
>ML821288.1:62504-74290 GCA_009831015.1 Picea engelmannii
GTTTTCAAGACCCCGTTTCAGTTTGGGACCAACCCTCCAGCCTCAGATTGCTAAGGGTTATGGGTCTTTAGCCCTTCTCAAGAGACAATGTTTCGACCACCATTTCGAGGACATCTCATCCAAGATGTCTCTCATGGATTCCCTTATCCGACCCACTTTTCTTTATGGCTCACAAATCTAAGGGCCTTCCTTACTAGAGTCTGATTGGGCCTCAGTTGAGAGAGTCTAAACCCTTCTTTGATGCATCATTAGATGCAAGCAAACAGTTCCTCATCACATCATCCTAGCAAAGTTTGGGGCTCGACCCTTTCGGCTTGAGGCAGTGTTTGAACTGGTCTCTTTTCTACATTGCATCCAGGGTTTAGTCGACCCAACAAAGGGGCGACACCGATAACCGTACTTGGCTTACTACTCTTCTGAGACCATTGCCCTCTCTAGCCCATTGGGTCGAGCTCGAGGTTGGTTTGCCGGGGTTTCAGATCTTCTAGGGTCCGTGGGCATTTAGATGATTGCCTCCCTCCATTTCGATTTTCCTTGCATGCACCCGACCATCTTCTACCAACCAGAAAGGTGTTGAACAGGATCATTAGAGATGACATTTATAGGCAGATTATCCAGATCACTTGGGTTAACCCCCTTGATGGGTTACACCCAAAGATGGCCTTTTATACTGAGCATTTCTTGGAGCTTAGAGATGGGCTCATCATTCGACCATAGTATCTATTCTAACACCGGGTACATGCTCTTCGCATTCCTTTAGGCCAGAGCGAGCTCTCATAGAATTTGGGTAGAGACAAACCACCAGATCGACCAACCAGACAGGATCTGTCAGTTATGCCAGCTACATGAGGTTGAGACTAAGGAGCACTTCATCTTTCGATGCCCCATCTAGTATGAGATCAGGGGGGCGGTTCCATTGCTTATTCAGGGGGACTCAAACCCTCACAAGCTTCTTTAGGTATTCGGATCAACGGTGTTTAGCCTTATACATACAGGGGACCCTCAGGCTCCAAGCCCATACTCTTCAGTCTCCTACGAGACCAGACCCTATTCAACGGATCACCTCCTCCTTCTCAGTGCTACCCTCAAGAAGGGGCACTAAGAGACAGACTAACACCAACGCAACCTCGGACTCCAAATCAATGCGGACCCTTGGGACCTTCCCTCATCCCACAAGATTTCAACGACGTAGCTAGACCAGATCCCCTCCAAGGAGACGAATGAGATCCCCCATACCTCGTTGGTGCACTACCTCTACCAATCAGCAACACAGCGTGCAAACCAGGTCCCCCTCGGGACAACCAACTATACTCATCTTGCTTCATTCGGCCTCAGATGGTAGGAGAGATGGATCCATTCCATGACAGATCTACTTTCTTTCTTTTGGTTCCTCTTGTCCTTGGATCTTCTTCTCCTACGATACACCCCATCATCAACGTAGGTATCTAAACTCAAGGCAGAGGGTTTTTCATGACTCGGAGTAGATCTCACTTTCTACTACTCTACCTTATTGCACTTTACTTTTTGCATCTCGCCTTTTATAGAAGACCTTTTGGTACTCCTGCATTGTATTGACATCCTTGTACTCAGCAATCCCTTTGGCCTACTTTTGTGGTCATTAGTCAGACATTAATAAAATTATCTTATCTTATCTTATCTTCCCTCTTTTGGAAGCCTTTAACACATTCTCCTAGCTTCAACTACAACTCCTTCACATGGGCTCAATAATCTTCAATCCTATCAAATGAGAGTGGGTCAAGAGTGGCAAGTTCTTTCTCATTCAACAACTTTGTTCTTATTGACCTTACCAAATAGACTCTTCATCTTCTTCCATTCTTCATGCGAGCAGTCTATCCCAACGATTTGAACTGAGATGTAGTTGTTTATCAACCTTGCAACATCATCCTTCTTTCACTCAAACTTGAACTTTGCACTTTCAAATTGGATTCAAGTACAACAACGTTAGTACACTGCCACAAACCATTGATTCTCAACAAATTCTCCATAGCCTACCCCTACATGCCATAATTGTGCACATTGAACATTACTAGCTCATGCTTTGAACTCATACTTATGCCAAAAGAACTCAAAAATTAAGTTTTACCAATTCCTAATACCACTATCACAATAGTTATAGATCGTAAAAATATTAACCCAATAGAGAAGAAGGCACCAAAAGAGATTCCATGCGCAAAATATATGCCCTCCAGAAGATTTAGGGCAAAACTTTGACCACGATATTTTTGGGAGTGTCAAACCAACAAAATTGCAAAACATTACCCTGCCATAATTTTTCACAAAGAATACTTGGCAAAAAAACATGCTAGAGTTATTCACAAAGAATAGTCCACAAAAAACATGCTATAGTTTTTCACAAAGAACAATCCGCAAAAAACAATACTCATAAATTAGATCATTTGAGAAAGTTAGAGCGATTTTATGAAATACCTCAATTCGGTGATAACAAGAGAAAAACGAACTTCCAAAAGTTGTTTTTTGGATTGTAAGGCCTTCATACATCAGCAAATCACCCTGCAAAATATCTCTAAAAGATTCTATAGCCAAAACTAAAAAACTCTATCTCCATTTGCAATCTTTGATCCAAGCCCTACCAAGCCAAAAACAACCAATACTCTTCAAAAAAAAGACCTCTAGGAGCACAAAACACCATCACAACCTTCTTCTGATGCATGAACTATTGATGTTTTGGTAGTTGTGGGAGGTATTAACCTCCAGTATAACCTTTGTACTTAGAGTAGAATATTCTGGAAGCAAGAGAACCATTAAACAGATGTGTGAAAACCCTAGAAGAGAAGTCGGCCCAATGAGAATAATAATAAAGAATTAGAAGGCCCTAGAATGAGAAGTCAACCCCACGTGGAAAAGTCACTTGGACAGGTTAGTATAAATAAGGAGGCACCTTAGCTCATTTGGACACTCTCACTCACTCACTCAGCTAGTGTGCATGTCTAAGGAGCAGCCGCTGCAGCAAAAGGAGGCGCAAGTCTGGAGAGAGTAGTGCAGCAATTGTCATGGAGTATTCTCAGTCTTTTTGGTATCTCTCTCGTGCGCTTCTCTTGGTAAAGGTATGCTTCTATTAGTAGAGGTACCTTCTCTTGGTATTGTGTTGTTGTTGCAACAATGGTATTTCTGGTTAGGGTTTAACTATTGGTTCTAGAGTGGACTTGTCGAAATCATTCTATTTAAGAAAAGGTTACTGTGCTCGAGGGTGGCATGTGTAAGTGCATATGGTTGGGTAGCAATGATGTGACTTTGTCTATGGTTAAACGAGCATACCAAAATTTTAACAAGAACCACCCAACAACACCTTGCAGCAACAAGGACCAATCAACGCCTATGCTTTGATACCGGATTGAAATTTAATAACAAGTTCCATGATCAATCAAGTAAATCCACACTAGCAAAAGAGAGAAAGAGACACCGTGAATATATGGTGGGTATGAAAAATACCCAAAAGAATGCACTATATCATCGAAGCAGATAGCACATATAGATAAATCTCTAGAACTCAAAAGGTAGGAAATACTCAATGCACCTCAAAAGAGGAGATCTCCAATTTGATACATCGCAAGTGACCAAATTACTCCTCTATTTATACAATTTGGTCTTCCTTAAGTGTTACAATAACCTCCCTTCAATTAGGTTGTCCAAGTATGATTAAAGCCCATTCAAGTGGTCCCATTAACCCCAAAGTCTCTAATAAGTTAGGTTTACACATATTTTAACACATATCCTAACAAAACTTCTTCAAAATTGAAACCCTCGATAAATGAATGTTGTGTATATAATATTTATCAAAGACCGGGGGAGCTTGGATGCTGACAACTTGTTGGAGTGGGCCTAAGTCAAATAATATCTCAGACCTTGACAACTTGTCTTATGAGTAGCTCACAAAATTAAAAGGAGTCATGTGCCCCAAGATCTAATATACCCTTGCTACATGAGATGACATTTCATAAAAAGAGAAGTTTCTCAACCTCCAACATCCGATAAGGTTAACTATTATATTATATAGACATATCCCCCCTTGATAGCTTGATTTACAAGAGGGTCACAATATAGAAAGGAAGGGTCTCTTGCCCTTGATGGCTATCACCCTGATGATAAATAATATGAATCTCTCACCCCTCGTTGACTTGATGGAGAAGTCTCACAAGATACAAAGATCTCAACCCTCACAACCTCCAATGGCCTGAGGACTAGTTATGGGGTTCATTAGAAAATGAACATGGAACAAAGGAAGTATCAACTAGACCACTTCACCTTAGCATCCATGCCAGCAACACTAGCTCCACAATGGTGTTGCATCCATGGACACATCAACAAGGAAGACCACTACCATATTGGACAAATCAAGAACGCAAGTTCTTGTGACTGATTTGGTAACTAAAAATTGGTCTCTTGGCAATCATTTCATTTCTAATTCGTAGAGGGAGGGAGACAACTTCTTCTCAATCAAGAATTACAAAGTATTCACTAATTCCTCTCGTTGGATCTCATCTACAAAACAAAGGATGGTCTCCTTGATCTCCTTCTGCATTATAGGGTTCTCAATCCTGTGCACAACTAAAAACTTTTGAGAGGTACAAGCAGAAGATTCATGGCATCCCCTTTTCTTTTGAAAAAGCAAACATGCCACCTACTTTTGTCAATGTAAACTATAGGCTTTTTCTACCCAACAAACATTATAAGGGCATCATGTGCACAGCCAACATTGTAAGCATGGCCTGAGCAATGTAAACAAAGCCGTGTACAATAATTTTGTCCACCAAATGCCATTCTCAAGTTTTTCTACCCCATGTAGGTTTTCTCTAGTTCAAAAATGTTTCACCTATATTTTTGCGCATGCTTGTTGGTGCTTGATTCTCTATGTTACCATCACTCATTATGTGCTTGCAATTTATTGATGTTTATGATGTTGCCCATTACATTCCAAGAGCTCATTGTACTTGTTGCTTATTGTTAGATTCATACATATAGTTATAAATTTAAAATTCCRATGTGTTATTGTCACTTTCGCCATAATAGATCTGTTGTTCCCTGTCCACCTAGTTAACGTGGATCAGCTACCCAAACTAGCACTGTTGACAGAAGTCTAAACCCACTCAGAAAGCATATCTTTTTCTTAGAGGCAGAAGGCARTTCTTCCTCCACATGCATTGATTCATCACGCTTTGCCACATAACTTATTAAATATTCTAGACAATTGTGGATACTCTACTTGAGAGCCTTGTCCACTTGTTTGTCCTTATATGCAACCATGACTAACACAACTAATTTTCTAGTATAACAGCGTTCTTCTCTTCAAATCTCACTTGCATGGCAGTGCAGTGCTCCTCTCATCTCTATCACATAGACTCGTTACAAATTCACATAGGACATTGTACAGCATATCCACAATGGCTTGGGTTTTCTTTCGAGTATGAGAACATAGGTCAAACAAACTAGCATGGTAGCCTTGTTGTCCCATAAATTCCCTAAACCATTCCTTTGATTCAAAGGGATCACCGGGCTAAGCTTCCACCACAGTTGCTACTCAATCCTAGGTCAAACCCTTCTTCCATAATCAACCATACTTGTGACATTGAATTGGGATGAACAAAACAAGACAGAGGAAATAAAAACCATGGTAAGAACTCCAAGAATTCTTAAGGCTCCACAGATCGACAAAAATAAGGCTTGGGGTTTTTTCATGGTGCCTGTCAAGGAACTCCAAGTAAATGTGAAGCTAGTAGCTTTATATATTTATGTGAAAAACATTATGTTGCTTTCAAGTATGCAACAGGCCAGAAGACAAATAATAGAGCTGAGTTTTATGCTTTATGGTTACTTCTGAAATATGCAGCTGAAAAAGGAATTGGCAGTCTCCAGGTTATGGGGGATTCAAAACTGATTATGGTTGGGCAAACGGAAGAAACCGTATTGAAAATCTGGTGCTTAGTCCAACCATGAACAGGATTTCAGAGGTATGAATGAAGTTTTCAGAGTTTGCTTTCTTTCACGTCTATAGAGAATTTAACGAACAAGAGGACAGATTATCTAAATAGGCATTATTGTAGAAAGAGACACTGTCTGAAAAGAAATTTAAAATTACCCTTCCAGAATCTGTTCAATCTTAATATTAAATTTCAGAAGAAAAAAAAATATTAGTTTTGATGTCACTATTCGGTTGTAATCTGGATTCTGAATCTTCAAATTTTAACCAGTTTGTGAAAACGCCTAGTTTAGGCAAGATCTGAATGTAATTTTTTGGTGCTACCTAACACAGGAAGAGGCAAGAAAACTTAAAAGGCTGAGGATGACTGTAATAACTAGTTTAGAAAACCCTTCAGGGTGTTTTTGTTAGAGGTAACAGAGACCTCGGGCTCCGAAAATGTCAAAAAGATATGAAAATGTACATTCTGATTTCTCTTATGAAATACTGAATATAATGCTTTTTGTCGTGGAAAAATAAAATACATATAAACACGTGTATATAATAAAAAATACTAATTACAAATATACATAGGGCAAAATCCAACTAAACATGTTGAAATCTGAAATAGGAAAATCATTGCTTTTCTCATTAGTAAGTAAAATGAAAATACAATGGCAACCTTATACATCATTATAATAGATATAACAATCCTAACCTTATTATATAAATATATGATACCAAAATTGGAACAAGGACATCATTGTTTGAGTCTTTATTCGCATGGATGATGGCTCGGGGGTTTGGGGAAGAGTGTGTTATATAAAAGCAAGGAATAGGACCCACATAAGCTTTAAGAAGGACTGTAATCAAAATTTGAATGCTATTTTCATTTTTAATCAAAAAGGGCAACTACATGGGACAACTAGTTGTTCCCTGTGGGTATCGAGTGACGTCTTGGCATCTCAAATTCCAAGGAGTGAATCCCAACCCCTGAGAATGGCAACTGTAAGAAATAGTTGGGGATTCCTTGTAGAAATCGGCGGACACCCTAGTGCCCCTAACTCTATAAGGCACCACCAGACCACCCAAGTTCTCAGGACTCATCCTGAGAATGTCCCCCGGCATGAAATTAGGGACGCTGGGGTACATCCCCTCCCCCGTCCCACCATCCCTCTATGTAAAACCCTTTTCTGATCTTGAATGCACAAGGGCAGAAATAAGTTCCAATTCAACTCAGAAAGATTAGTTAGACAATTCAATTCATTGTTAGGATGATGTCCCTAAATCCATTTCTCTTGCGTTGTATGATTCTCAACCAAAACCACTCACCCACAAGAGTCAACCCTCACCGACCTGGAGCTCAAATTTAACCCATTTATTTGAATCTCATTTCCCAATAATGTTTAATAAAAAATACAATGGGTGATGTGAGTCATTCAGATTCAAAGCAGTTCCTGTGGCATAATTGTAAGTTTTGGGGTTACTAATCTAAAGCGCAGTTTCAGATGCTGTTAGACATTGTGCATCCTGGCATTGACTCAAAGAACAATTCGTATAAATCCAGAACAATTGACAGGAAAATAAGCAAAAAATTTACAACAGATATGTAAGATCTGTAAATGTCGGCTGCCATCCAAATCCTTTTTGGCTGGTTTTAAAAAGGTCCCAACTACATATCGCTCATTTGTTTTGCATTACAACGAAGAAAACATAAAAATTGACATGACCCAAAATGGGATTTCTTCGGTTAAAATATATGATGGGCATGCTGGGAGGAGATTGATCTTGCACTAAACAGCCCAAAAAAGGGGAAAAAACAAATTTCATTGTTTGAAAAGCCCGCGTTCACAGATGTGTTTTCTTCTATGATCTCAAAGATCACAAAACAAGACCAAACAACCAGATTGGAAGGAAGATCATCGTGCAAGGAAGATGTGCACGAAAATCTATAGATAGATGCATGACTATATAAACCAAAACGAAAAGATAGCCCTGGAATCCCTTGATAAGGATTCCTTTAAGGCACCTGACCTGATTTGGGTTCTGGAATGAAGCTTTCGCTGCTTCTTGACTTCCCTTCCTGCGTCTTACTGCCTAAACAAGGCTGAAATTGCGTCTTCCCTTCCTGCGTCTTACTGCCTAAACAAGGCTGAAATTTTTATATTGATTAGATGAACAATGGACTCTAATTATGCATAATGAAAAATGAATAGTAGTGACCTCCCCCTTTCCTCCTCGGTTCATTGTATTTACTTTCCAAAACTTTTCTCTTTTCTTTCCCTCTCAAACACAATTATCCATTATTATTGTTAATTTATATATTTATATCACTTATAATTTTTCAAGCGGGTTTGATTAGTTGTTTGTCGTAGTCATGATCAAGGAGCAAAGGCCTTGTGAGTTGATTTTTTTTTTTTTTAATTAGGTTTTTTATTTTTTTTATTTTAATTAGGTTTTTTAAGCCTACCTTGGTAAAATCTTATCTAACCTCGTTGTCACGTTCATTTCCCGTTATAATTGATTTAACCTCGTTGTCATGTGAAAGATGAAGTTTCCCATTGCAAGTATGTAGTTTACTTTATAAGGATTATTTTGGAAATTGATTTTACTATGTAAGTTTGGATGTTGACGTGATTACATTTTCTCTCACTTAATTACTAATATTATGAATTTTTTTGATATTATATTTTTTAACTTTTAATTTTAATTTGTGGATGTTGTTTATGTAATCTCTTTTTTTAAGAAAAAATTATCTCAAATTTATATAGAGTATAAATTCGTTTATAGAAAAAAAAAAAATGAAAGAAAGCACAGAAAACAGTTCAAAGAACATGAAAATGACAATTCCAGGTATAAACACTCATAGCTCGGAAAACTGATCATACAAAATAAAAGCAGCTTAAAACTGTAAGAGGCAGAAATTTCTGAGCAGAAGGCTTGTAATCAGCTATAACTCCACAAGAACATCGCCCTAATCACACTTCAAAGATGTTAAGGAGAGAAAGAGGGCTTTCTTCCCCGTTGTCCCAGTGGTAAACCGAAAGCCTTCCTTCAATTTCTTTAAGCACCCTCTTTGAAAGTGAGTCGGCCTTTTTATTATGTTCCCTATAAATATGTTGGAAACTAATATCTTTAAAAGTTTTTGCCAAATCCTTTGTTGTTTGTTTCCAGCAGTCAATGTTCATCGCTTGGAGGTTACCTTTTGTATTAATCCAGTCAATAATAACTTTTGAATCCCCTAGGATTTGTAATTTTTTGATCGACCGGATTGTTGCCAGGGTGAGAGTCGCCCATAAACCCATGAGTTCAGCCTTTGTATTTGATCCCGCTCTGCAGTTTATGAACCACTTGGTAATCCTCGACGAATGGGTCTTGAAAAAAACGCTTGCTCTGCAACAAAAGCCATTTGACTGCGCTTCACCATCAAAACAAGCCAAGGTGTAACCCTCAGCCTAAGATATCTCAACTGTAAGTTTTATTACAAATATAAATGGTATATTTTATAATTTCATTTCACATTAATTTTCTCATTTTGATATTTGATTTATGAGTTTCTTTGATGTTTCCAATCATTGTTTTCTTAACATTATTTTCCTCTTAGCACCTTCTCATTCTTCATAAATGAAGAGTTTTTGTCTTTTTCAACAAAGAGAAAAGGTGAGTTCATGGAACTAAAGTGATGTTTTCCACCACAAAATTATCCCTACTATTCTCAAATGACATTATTAAGGGGAAGAAGAAGAGAAGGAAGAGGAGTTTTTATAGTTATTGAAATAATTAAAAGATTCACAACATGAGCATATTTTCTTTTTTATTCACACACACATCCACATCACACAACCCATAAAGGATGGGGAGGAAGTTGAGTATAAGGCATATAGATCTTGCAACGAAGTTAGCAATATGTTATTAACAAAGGTCAAAATCACTATGGAACCACCTATGTTAGCATAAGCTTCATGCCATGTAAAGCCTTTTATACCCCCATGGACCTACTCCCTCAAAAAATGTGAGGTAAATAAGGTGAGATTTTATAGTTGTGTAAATAAATCCAAGATGCGCATCATGGGCATATCAGTTTTTTGTATTAATACACATGCACCCACATCACACAATCCATGAAGGAGGATGATGAGGTCAAGTATAATGCATATACATCCCACAACCAATCCAACATTGTGATCGTAGGAGAGGCAGCCATGACATCTATGGAACAACCTCTATTGATAGAAGCTTTGTGGCATTAAAGGACTTTAATATCTCGTAAATGGAATCCCTCGACCAATGTGACATATCCAAGGAGGGAAGAGGAGATTTTATATTAAGAGACAATTCCAACATGCACAGCATGTGTTGTGATCCTTGACCCTAAAAATTGAATCACATAAAACATATCAGAAATGCTCAACACTTCATTTAGTATCAAAACCTATAAGGTTGGGCAACCCTATACAATGGTCCTTTATGGAAGGATCAACTCTTGTTCACTTGCCTTTTCGAGGGGGAAACCTCTCAATGAGCTAAGATCTAATGCAATACACTCCAATACATATCTCCATAAGGAGCACTCCATCCTTATTTATAACTATTTAGGAAACCATCATAATCAAATAATGACTGCCTAGTGGACCTTCTTTAATGAGGTCGTATTAAATGTATTCAAGGCTAACTACCTAGTGGGTCTTATTTAATGATAACAAACATAATGGAACTAGTCCACCTTATGTTGAATGGCTACCATACCTACATTATTACTCTAATGGGCCCTTCAACCCCCCATTGTACCCAGGAGGATCCCACCACCATGGACATATTTGACTTTTTATTTATCACATATATCACATAGTGCATGGAGGAGGGGGGAGTTGAGTGGGAGGCATATACATCTTGTAGCCAATCTAGCAATGTGTTAGAAATAAAGACCATGACCACTATGGAACCACTTTCATTGATTATAAGCTACATGGCATGGAAGGACTTTCATACATCACAGACCTTCTCCCTTAACCAGTGTGAAATAGCGAGGAGGAAAAAGGAGTTTTTATAATCATAGCAACGTATAATTTCAATATGCACTCTCAACATTCCAATATCCCCGCCATGAGCATATTTGACTTTGTATTCATACAAACACACCCATGTAACACATCTGGCAAAGGAGGGGGAGGAAACTAAGTAGAAGGCATGTGCATGTTACAACTAATCTAGCAATATGTTAGTAGGAAAACTGACAACTATTGTCAACCACCTCTTTTAACATAAACGTCATGGCATATAATGACTCGTAGACCTCACATAATTGCTCTCTCGATAAATGTGGAATACAAAATGAGGGAAAATGAGATTTTATAATTATAGAGACCATTCCAAGATGCAAACGTTACAGAGAAAGAAAAAATAAAGTGCCCCTAAAACTGTACATTAATTAATGTCAAAGTTATGAAAAATATTAAAGTTAATCATGTTCATGTCACTTGTTATACGTTAGATTGTGATCTGGTGGTTGAGATGAGGTGTTACCATGCAAACAACCCAACTTCAAACCCCAATGGTGTAGAGCTCTTATGTGTGAAAGAGTTGAAAGGTATTTAATCTTCCAAAGTAAGTCTCCCTCCATTATCCAAAAAAATCTTTAACACATATTCAACCAACTAAATTAATTTTAATATATTAATATAATATTTTATTATTAATTCATAAATTTTAACTAATAAATTAATTAAAATTATTATTTCTTTATAAATTCTAACATCTCTTCATACTTCATGACAAAATCGAATCACATGATACTCTTAGTTTTTCTCGTACTCTTCCATGCCCAACTCCAAGATTAATTTATTATAGCAAC
>ML821288.1:74340-87179 GCA_009831015.1 Picea engelmannii
AGTGATGTTTTCCACCACAAAATTATCCCTACTATTCTCAAATGACATTATTAAGGGGAAGAAGAAGAGAAGGAAGAGGAGTTTTTATAGTTATTGAAATAATTAAAAGATTCACAACATGAGCATATTTTCTTTTTTATTCACACACACATCCACATCACACAACCCATAAAGGATGGGGAGGAAGTTGAGTATAAGGCATATAGATCTTGCAACGAAGTTAGCAATATGTTATTAACAAAGGTCAAAATCACTATGGAACCACCTATGTTAGCATAAGCTTCATGCCATGTAAAGCCTTTTATACCCCCATGGACCTACTCCCTCAAAAAATGTGAGGTAAATAAGGTGAGATTTTATAGTTGTGTAAATAAATCCAAGATGCGCATCATGGGCATATCAGTTTTTTGTATTAATACACATGCACCCACATCACACAATCCATGAAGGAGGATGATGAGGTCAAGTATAATGCATATACATCCCACAACCAATCCAACATTGTGATCGTAGGAGAGGCAGCCATGACATCTATGGAACAACCTCTATTGATAGAAGCTTTGTGGCATTAAAGGACTTTAATATCTCGTAAATGGAATCCCTCGACCAATGTGACATATCCAAGGAGGGAAGAGGAGATTTTATATTAAGAGACAATTCCAACATGCACAGCATGTGTTGTGATCCTTGACCCTAAAAATTGAATCACATAAAACATATCAGAAATGCTCAACACTTCATTTAGTATCAAAACCTATAAGGTTGGGCAACCCTATACAATGGTCCTTTATGGAAGGATCAACTCTTGTTCACTTGCCTTTTCGAGGGGGAAACCTCTCAATGAGCTAAGATCTAATGCAATACACTCCAATACATATCTCCATAAGGAGCACTCCATCCTTATTTATAACTATTTAGGAAACCATCATAATCAAATAATGACTGCCTAGTGGACCTTCTTTAATGAGGTCGTATTAAATGTATTCAAGGCTAACTACCTAGTGGGTCTTATTTAATGATAACAAACATAATGGAACTAGTCCACCTTATGTTGAATGGCTACCATACCTACATTATTACTCTAATGGGCCCTTCAACCCCCCATTGTACCCAGGAGGATCCCACCACCATGGACATATTTGACTTTTTATTTATCACATATATCACATAGTGCATGGAGGAGGGGGGAGTTGAGTGGGAGGCATATACATCTTGTAGCCAATCTAGCAATGTGTTAGAAATAAAGACCATGACCACTATGGAACCACTTTCATTGATTATAAGCTACATGGCATGGAAGGACTTTCATACATCACAGACCTTCTCCCTTAACCAGTGTGAAATAGCGAGGAGGAAAAAGGAGTTTTTATAATCATAGCAACGTATAATTTCAATATGCACTCTCAACATTCCAATATCCCCGCCATGAGCATATTTGACTTTGTATTCATACAAACACACCCATGTAACACATCTGGCAAAGGAGGGGGAGGAAACTAAGTAGAAGGCATGTGCATGTTACAACTAATCTAGCAATATGTTAGTAGGAAAACTGACAACTATTGTCAACCACCTCTTTTAACATAAACGTCATGGCATATAATGACTCGTAGACCTCACATAATTGCTCTCTCGATAAATGTGGAATACAAAATGAGGGAAAATGAGATTTTATAATTATAGAGACCATTCCAAGATGCAAACGTTACAGAGAAAGAAAAAATAAAGTGCCCCTAAAACTGTACATTAATTAATGTCAAAGTTATGAAAAATATTAAAGTTAATCATGTTCATGTCACTTGTTATACGTTAGATTGTGATCTGGTGGTTGAGATGAGGTGTTACCATGCAAACAACCCAACTTCAAACCCCAATGGTGTAGAGCTCTTATGTGTGAAAGAGTTGAAAGGTATTTAATCTTCCAAAGTAAGTCTCCCTCCATTATCCAAAAAAATCTTTAACACATATTCAACCAACTAAATTAATTTTAATATATTAATATAATATTTTATTATTAATTCATAAATTTTAACTAATAAATTAATTAAAATTATTATTTCTTTATAAATTCTAACATCTCTTCATACTTCATGACAAAATCGAATCACATGATACTCTTAGTTTTTCTCGTACTCTTCCATGCCCAACTCCAAGATTAATTTATTATAGCAACAACTTTTCTAACAATTGAAAGTAGCAACATCTAAAACAATTTTTGTTAGTGTTTTACATATTGTTTGAGAAACCCGAGCCTTGGCATTCTATCAACCTCCTTCGCAAAGATTAATCTCTGTCTTTTAAGCTTAATCAGCATTGCCCTCTCCTTTTTAAGTCCCTTTCCGTTGCAGAGAAAGAAACCATTAATAACTCCCTTTGGCTAACTTCCTCTTCCTGTGCAAAGATTCCCATTCCTAAAGTTGAGCCATCCCCCCCTGCGACCCTGCCCCCTTCTACTATCGTCCCCACTGCAGTTGGCTCCCTTCCTACTAGTGTAGATCCTTCTGTTATCCCTGCTTCCTCCTCCCTTCCATTTCCCCTTCCTCCTTCTCTGGTTATGTTGTTCAGCCTCCCCTCCACCTCTATTGACTCGGAAGGCTTACCCCCTGTTCTTCCAGGATATAGGGAGCCTGAGGAAGATGAATATAACCTCTTGGCTACGCTGAAATCATCTTCCTCCCTCCCTTTTCTCCCTGATAACACCTCGATGTTACCTATCTATCAGGGTAAGGAGCTCATCGCTCCCTCTTCGGAGGTAGGCACCTCTTCCCCTCACCTTTCTGGAAAAGAGGTTAAAGCTTTTGCGTGGTCACGAGGTATTCACACTGAACTCTCCCCTCTACAAACACGAAGCTCCAGAAAGAAAACAACGCCTATAAGTACTCAACCGAAGGAATCTGTCAGTCCTTCTCAGGATGGAAAGGCCCTTAGAGCATTGAAGGCCTTGGCATGATCCAAGTGATGATTGTGCTCTCATTAAATATTTGAGGGATTGGAGGCACCCTCAAAGCTACTTCCTTTCGTAGATTGCTAGAGTGATCGAAGCCTGATATTATCTTTCTTCAAGAGACCCTCTCAGTCGATCAAAAGTCTAGAGACTTCTTGCATCTATTTCGCTCCTCTTGGGTCACAGTGGTTGTTAACTCCATTGGAAACTCTAGTGGCCTTCTGGTTGCGTGGGACCCCTGTCTTTTCAATTTGAGACCCTTTCTGACTAGCGGAGGTATTTTGTTGGTAGGTCGTTGCTTATCTTTCAATCAAGAGTTGGCATTTCTAAACGTTTATGGCCCTTGCGTTGACCGAAAACAGTTCTAGACACATTTAGCCAACAGCGGTATTCTTTCCATTCCAAATATTATTATAGGCGGTGATCTAAATATCATACTTTCTGCAGATGAACACTGGGGAGGTACCTTCTCGTCTGGTTCTAATGAAGAATTTTATAGAAATCTTTTTGCTACATAAACCCTGATTGATGTCTTGCCAACTTGTTTGGTCCCCACTTGGGGAAATGGGCGTTCTGGATCTGAAGCAATTGTTAGACGTCTGGATAGATTCTTAGTTTCTTATGGTTTTTTTACTTTGACAGGGTTTTCAAATTCGTGGGTGGAACTCCCTTTTGTTTCCGACCATGCCCCCATTCTTCTAAATTTGAAAATCCCCCCTCTGCTCAAAACTTTTCCATTCAAGTTCAACCTCCACTGGTTGTCGGATACTGACTACTCTTTTTTAGTTCATAATGTCTGGAAGGACCCTTGTTTTCTGCGTGAAGAAAATCCTCAGCTGCGTATTGTTTGGAAATTGAAGGTACTTAAATCTCAAACTAAAATTTGGTATAAAGCTAAAAATACAAAAGAGATGTTCGTGTTGAATAATCTGGATTTCGAGATCATTCAACTCATCAACAAGTCAGCCACTTCTGCCTTAACCGTGGAGGAATTTTCTAGCCTTAAGGCCCTGAAATGTAGTAGATATTCCATTCTTCGTGAGGAGGAAAACTGTTGGAGACTTCGCAGCAGAGCTACCTGGTTAAGAAGTGGAGATTCAAACTCTAAATTTTTCCACAAGGTGGCAAGCTTCAACAGAAACAAAAAATTTATTTGGTCAATCGAAAGAGAACACGCTGGACTCCTTCATGGATAGGAAGCAATCAAAGAGGAGGTTGTCTCTCACTTTGAACACTTTTTCAAAGCCAAAAATAAACACAATCTAAATGAGATAAGCAGTACTGCCAACCTTTACCCACAGATGGTCACTGAAGATGAAGCTATTGACCTCTATAAACCTGTCACTCTGTCGGAACTTAAAGAGATTCTGGATCATTTCAAGAAAGAGAGGAGCCCTAGCTCCGATGGATGGACGTCTGAGTTCTTCATTTTCTTCTTTGATCTTGTAGGAGATGATCTCCTTCAGATGGTGGAGGATTCACGATCAAAAGGCAAGATTTTTGGAAGCTTAAATTCCACCTTTCTCGTCTTGATTCCAAAGGAAAACAACTCGGTTTCTTTCAACGACTACTGACCGATCTCACTTTGCAACCTTATCTATAAGGTAATCTCAAAATTTATTTATAATAGAATCAAGTCGATACTTGAAAGAAGTCTTTCAGCAGAACAAATGGGATTTCTAAAGGGCAGAGGAATCCAGGATGCTATTGGAGCAGCTCATGAAAGCATTCACAGCATTAAACAGAAAAATATTAAGGCCCTGGTCTTGAAGCTGGATCTCAAAAAAGCTTTTGACAACATTGATTGGGAGTTTTTGAGGCTAATCTTACTTACAGTGGGCTTTGGAGTCAAGTTAGCTGATTGGATTTTGTCTTGTGTTACTAGCGCAAATTTTGCAGTGTTGATAAATGGAGAGGCGACAAAGTTTTTCAAAAGCGAGAGGGGGCTCCGCCAGGGCTGCCCACTCTCACCTTACCTTTTTATCTTGATAATGGAAGGTCTCAGCTTGCTACTTTCAAAAAGCATATTTGAACATCATATCTTAGGTATAAAGGTTTCAAAGTTTATAAAAATTGTTCATCTAATGTTTGTTGACGATGTCCTCTTAATGTCAAAGGTTGATCTTTCGGAGTGGCTAGTGATCCTGGACTTGCTTCAGGCTTTCTGTTCTGCTTCGGGTCTATGCATCAACTTTACAAAATCCACAGCGCATTATTGGGGGCTTAATGAAGCCAAGCTCTCTTCTCTAAAAGACTCCATCCCCTTTTCCTTCTTAGATTCGAGTAAAGGTTTTAGGTACCTCGGTTACCAGCTAAAACCTGGAGCATCCTCTTCTGAATATTGGCGTTGGCTTGTGGCTAAATTTGAAAGGAAAATTGGTTTTTGGTGTAACAAGTGGTTGTCTCTGGGTGGGCGATATGTCCTGGTTAAATCTGTGCTGGAAAGCCTCTCCGTCTTTTAGATGTCATTGGAGCGGATCCCCAACAAGATCATAAACAAACTTCGTAGGCTCTGTTTCATTTTCCCGTGGAGTGGAAAAAATGGTAAACATCGATTCCATTTGTGTAGTTGGGAAATATTGTCAAGGCCATTAAGGGCAGGGGGTTGGGGGCTTAAGAATCTTTCCATCTTCAACACGACCCTACTGGCAAGTTCTTTTTGGAGAGCGCTCTCGCATGACAACATTTGGCACCGCATTATTATTGACAAATATCCGGGATCCGTGCCTCTTCACAACTAGTTACGAAAGCCTTCTCTTCTGTAGAAGCGAGCGTCTTCTATTTGGAAGGGTCTGACTTCTTCTTCTTCGGTGATCCTTCATTGGCTTCGATGGAAGCCAGGTTCGGGCTCTGATATATTGATTGGAAGGGACAAAATCTTCAGGCTGGAGGAACAATCGATTCTCTCATCAAATCTGCGATCTCAGCTATCTTCTTTTAATTGTCTGTGGTTGGCGCAAGTGAGAGATCCGATTCGCGCTCTCCCTCTACCGGATAACTGGTTGGGCAATGGTTGTTTGAATTTAAGAGGACAGGATGCCACCGACTAGGACTCTTATACTGTCGCACTTAGAAGCGTCGGTATCTCTCTCAATGCTAAGCCGGACTTGTTTTTATGGGCTGGAGGAGACGCTACAGGGGTCATTTCAGTAAAAAATATTTACACCGCCCTGCTACTTCCGCTGGACTTCGACGTTGACGGCTCTTGGCTACATCGACTGTGGAAGTGGTCGATTCCACTCAAATGTAAATTTTTCATTTGTCTCTCTACTAAAGAGAAAGTCATCACCTAGGAGATGCTCCGGAAGAAAGGTTGGGAAGGCCCTAGGATCTGTTATTTCTGTAATCGCTCCTCTGAAGACATTCATCACATCCTAATCCATTACGATTTTACGAGGGTTGTTTGGCAACGCTTGCTTATCCATTTTTCTCTTAATTTAAAATGGAATGACTCCACTGTCTTGGAATGCTTCAATGTGTGGTCCACAGAAAAATCTGCCCCGGTTAGTTTGGCTACCCATGCCTGCTGGCAGATTTGGATCAAAAGGAATAGAGTGATCTTTGACGATCGCCCCCCCCTCCCTTCTTTCTATAGTTCACAGAATTTTGGCTTCTTTCTCCTGGCAGACGTTTAAAATCTTCCCTTTCAAAGCATGTGAGTTTACACAGACCGAAGGTTACACTTTAGCATGCTTCGACGGTGCAGCACAATCAAATGGCTTATGTTGTGGAGCATGAGGCATCTTCAAGACTCATCCGTCGAGGATCACTAAGTGGTTCATCAATTGTGGAGTGGGAACTAATACAAAAGCTGAACTTATGGGTTTATGGGCTTCCCTCACTCTGGCATCTTTATGGTCAATCAACCACTTACAAGTCCTAGGTGACTCGAGAGTTATTGTTGACTGGATAAATCTTAAAAGCAAGCTTCATTCAGTCAATATTGAGTGTTGGAAACAAAAAATGCATGAATTGTCTAGAAACTTCATTGATATCAGCTTCCATCATATTTCTAGAATTCACAATAGCAAGGTTGATGCCCTCTCTAAGAAAGCTCTAAATGAAGTTGTAGGGAGGCTATCGGTCTACCACTATGATAGTGAGAAAGACAGTCCCATCTCCTTTATTAATATCTTTGAATTGTGATGGATGTATTCTTTTTAGTGGATTGATTGCAGTTATGCAAGTTTTAGCTAGTTTCTCTTCCCGCCTCCTCTCATGATCTTTGAAACACCGTTGTTTCCCCCTACCTTCTTCTTGCAATGGAATGTTACCATTGCCCTCGCACTGATCTTGTAGCAGCATATTGTAAAGGAATTTATACCCTATATAAATTTGAGATAATTTGAGGAATTTATACGCTTTTCTTGATATGTATCATGAAGTTGATAGTTCATATGCCCTGGATGACATTTGTTGGAGATATTACACACTCACCTAGGTAATTAATTCCTAAGGTTGATAGTTCAATGTTGAGAATGATTCCTTAGATGAGAGTATTCTTTCTAGAGAATATTTCCCTACAAATAGGGCGCTCATCTTCAATTCATAGTCAGTTACATTCAATTAGACTAGTGGAAGTCACTCATGCATGGCAACTTCGGTTTTATCACCAACAATTGCATGTGTTTCTCTTACTTCCACATATGTGACTCAGTTAACTGATGATTCCATGAATCAGTTAACTAAGACTAGGTGGCAGTTCATTCCAGTGTATGTCAGTGAGTGTCTAGATCTCTCTAGATCACTATTATGGCGCATTAGTTACTCATGTAGCCTATATCTATTGTAAATTATTCACTCTTTGAGTGTGGAATACATATAATGGAAAATATTTCATTCATTTCTCCAATTTTTGCTTCTCTCTTCATCCACCATTGCAAGTTGTGTATGTTTCATTGTTAGCTAGATCTTCTATGCAGGTATCTCAGAAACTCTACAACATTTTAGGTGAACCCTTTTCTACGACACACCCTTATCTGGACAGATCTAGTAGACTAGTTGATTATTCGAGAGTTTTTTGTCAGACTTCGAGCACTACTACATAGGGGCGGAAAAACCAACACCGTACTCCGACAGTACCGATAAAATCGGTCATACTGTCGGATTTTACTTGCATTTTTTGTATTTTTTTTTAAATCCCCAACGTTCATCGAATATCCGATGAAACATACTTTGTCATCGTATATCCAATGGTTAACCAAGTCAATGGTCGACAAATATCTGACGATTGACCAGGCCAATGATCTATGTACCGATGTTTGACGAAGTCAAAAGTTTTGTCCGTTAAGCAACATCTCTCTGGTCAATAGTCGTCGGAAGTTCGAGGAAAAAGTGATATATAATTTAAAAAGTTCGAAATATTTTAAAGACGTTCGATGTTGTTGCTATACTAGTGACGATTTGCAGAGGCTATAAGGGATATTTTTACGTCAAAATACCAAAAAAATAAAATAAAATTGTTAATTACATTACAAATAGTTAAACTACTGAGGTTAATTTTTTAAGATAATCATCATTGATAGTTTGGTAAGGAAAAATGTCACATAACATTCCTCCATGAGGACAAGGCTAAGACTTGAGATATGTATTGGTCAAGGCTTTGGGTGATCGAAAATGTTATTGCCCTTGTAAAAAATGTAGGGGCTATAACAGAAGGAGACTTTTAATAAAAACAATTGAAAAACATTATAGAGGGTATGGACACCTTGAAGGTAGGCATGAATATCGTCCCTTAGTAAGTTATTCATTATATGTCTTTATATTGCAGATTGTTTTTGTAAATGTTTATATGTTAAATGTAGAAGAAAAATAATGTATTCCCTTTTCTTTATGGATATATTCTACGTACACAACAAATTGAAAGTAAGTTAAGAAGAGAAGAAGTAGACATAAGATGTATATTTTAATTAGGGTTTACGGTATGGTTTAGTGGTTAAGGGGTTTAAGGTTTAGGGGTATAGGGTGTAAGGGGTTAATATTATAACAGTTTAAGGGTTAATAAGGCCATATTAGGGCTGTGTGGTTAAGGGGTTAGGGGTTAAGGTAGGTTTAGGTCCTAGGGGATTTAGAGGTTAATGGGGTTTTAGGGAGTAGGAGTTAGAGGTTTAGGGTTTGGGGTTAAGGGCTTAGGTCAGATTAGGGGTTAATGGTTTAGGGGCTTATGCTATTTTTCAATACAGGAGTTAATATTGGTTGTGTTGACAAGTACTGACACTATGTTTGAGGAGTATTTGCAGAGTTGCCAATTCCTCTTTTGATATTGGTACCGACGCTCTGTTTGAAAAGTATTTGCAGAGTTGCTAATTCATATTTTGATATTGGTAATTGTTTCCTTTATAAAAGTTTTGAAGATCAGTTCCAGTTCATAGTAATGTCACTGGGTTTTTTTAAACATAAATCACTAATGGAAAGTGGAGATGCCACACTGGTTGAATGTCGTATTTGTCAGGAAGAGGACAGTAAAGGAAATATGGAGATTCCTTGTTCCTTTTCTGGCACCTTGAAGGTACAAGGTCGAGGGGGATAGATAAGGGTGGTTTTTATTTTGTTAGGGTTGAGGGGGGATAGATAGAATATGACAATATGATTCACCATATGTTGTTGTTCAATATGGGAGTTAATATTGGTTGTGTTGACAAGTACCAACGCTCTATTTGAGAAGTATTTACAGAGTTGCTAATTTCTCTTTTGACATTGGACGTATTGATTGATCTAGAATTGGATCTTGGGACCAAAATGAGTCCAAGAAGGCTTAAAAATAAAAGTGCTCAGAATGGCTTCAAAACAGACCTGTGCGTAGGCCTCGTCGATACAAACCCAATGCAACTTGAACGGGATCAAACGGGCGTCGTGTGCGAAAGATATCGCGATCTGTTTGTTTCGTCAAACATGCAAAAAAAGATGTTGATTGTACAGTCCGTACAATGTTGACGTGGCAGTTGACTGTACATGTCATACAGTTGACGTGGCAGGGTGCATTGGCATCGATTGGACAGGTGCATGTGGATGAGTCATGGCGTGACACGTGGCACCACTGCAAGGGTGATATGTGGCACAGGCTAACATGGCGGGTACAGTTGGCATGGGCTAACATGGACAGGATGCAGACTGGGAAGACACATCGTCGAAAAGCTGGTCAAATCTGGTTTTGACATGTGGCAGATTATATGACCGAGTGGTATGATGCCACGTGGCCCATAAATGGGTTGCCATGTGGTACCCCTCTATTGGTTTATTGTTTAGCAAAAAATTGTTTGAGGTTCGTGGGGGTCGAACCCGTGACCTCCATAGGCGGTTGAATCTTCGCATAGTCCGGGCTACCAGCCCACCTACTTGGTGGTACTTAACCATATATGGTGCCACCTCTATTTAAGTTTGCATGGAGGGTTATTCGACGGAGAAAAGGGTTGGACCTAGCCCCAACCCTCGGCTACAACAACCATATGACTGACATATATGACCACTCCCTCCGTATTTGGCATGTGCAGATATATGGTAGCTCACGACTGTTATAGTCCTGATCACAACATATACCATATGACTGATCCTTTGGTGCTTGGTGCGGGTAAGTGCGGTTAGTGCCCGGTCGGTCGGGCTAGCCCACCGACCAAGGCACCTAACCAACAGCGTAACCAACGGTTGTGACCAGGGGACTAACGATGGTTCAAAGCGCGTGGGAGCTAGGAACCAGGGACATATGGCATTTCCAACGACCAGGGGTCGACGATTAAGGATCTAGCGCTTGGCGCTAGGCCACATGGAGGCACCCAGGTGACCAGGAGCCCGATAAAAAGGGGTTGCACCTAAATTTATGCCCAAAAGTGGGTTTTATTACTTTATATTAAGATTTTAATTGATTTATTCAATAGTTTTGTGGGATTTTGGCCAATATTGGGGGATATTGGGCCCTTTTTGAGGCCAAATCTTGGGGAGAAGTTGGGAGGTTGTTACCCACTTCTAGCCTATATAAACCATAGGTTCTTGAAGCCAAGGGGGAGGTTCAAAATAGGTTTATGCTTAAGAATTGCTAAGCTAAAGCCATTTTTATGCAAGGAAGCCATTAAGGAGAGCACCTTTGCGGCCATTTCTGGAGCTCTGTTCATCCGATTTTAGTGATGTTAGTTTTGTTGGGTTCTAGAGATCTGTTAGAACAAGACCATATCAATTTGTAATCCTTTTGGCTCTATTATGATGTACTTATAAAGCTTTGAACATAAATAAGAAAGCCTCACCCACTGAGACAAAGGCCCAGAGACGTAGGCAAGATTGTCGAACTCCATTATCACTTCTCTTGTTATGGTTTGTTGTTCTTCATGCTTATGTTCAGATTTGTATATTATCTTATGGCTGATATGTTTCCTCTTTCATTCTTCCTCTTTCATCAATTTTCCTAGATGGTAAATTAACACATGCTTAATAACTCAACCATTGTTGTTTAAAAGATTTGTTCGGATCATTGATGCTTTGTTTGAGAATTATTTGCAGAGTTGTTAATTCCTCTTCTAATATTGGTAATTGTTTCCTTTTTAAAAGTTTTGAAGATCAGTTCCAGTTCCTGGTAACGTCGTCATTTTTTTTAAACAAAAATCACTAATAGCAAGTGGAGATGCCACACTGGTTGAATGCCATATTTTTCAGGAAGAAGACAGTAAAGGAAACATGAAGATTCCATGTTCCTATTCTGGCACTTTGAAGGTATAGGGTTAATGGGGATCGATAAGGGTGGTTTATATTTTGTCAGGGTTGAGGGGGTATAGATAAAAATATGACATAATGATGAAGGAGAAACAAGATTCAGTTGTTTTTGTTGGTTG
Source organism: Picea engelmannii (assembly GCA_009831015.1). Lineage (NCBI taxonomy): Eukaryota > Viridiplantae > Streptophyta > Pinopsida > Pinales > Pinaceae > Picea > Picea engelmannii. The sequence goes on from ML821288.1 coordinate 86,101, forward strand.
TGACTATATATATGAATATGATTCACCATATGCTATTGTTCAATACAGGAGTTAATATTGGTTGTGTTGACAAGTATCGACGCTATGTTTGAGAAGTATTTGTAGAGTTGTTAATTTGGGTGGCCATGAGTATTGGCACCTTGGTCACTAATAAAGAATGAAAGCATGGATGCATTGAAGTGAAATTTTTGATTTCATAATTTTCTTATGCTGATTTTTAGGTCATGATTAGCTCAAGACATGAGACATACTCTTGTTGTGGAAATGAAAGCATGTAAAGTTAGGCATGTGGTGAGATGAGTAACTAAGTTTCTAGCTCACCATGGTGGAATACATTACACAAAAATATCGTATTCTGGAATCAATACAAGGTTGAGTTGTGAAGATGTGGCCATGGGTATTGGCACAATGGTTTATTTATTGTTGATGTTTAATTGCATCATGAAAATCTTGGTGTGCTAGATAATGCATGTGTATGGAATGATAGCTTCTTCCATTTGATATGATTGATAGATAGAAGTGATGTAATTATTATTATGCACAAATCTAAGATCACTTTGTGATCCATTGTAAATGTACAATGAAAGTATAATGTGCATGGAAAAAATAACAATCTATTTGGTTGAATGAAGGTTGAGAAATCATAGGAAGGATGGTCTTGGATATGGCAATAGTGTAAGTCCATAAGGAAGGCCTATGCCTGTTATTGCAAAATCCAAACTTTCATGATAATGGATCTCATGTTTGTGAATTTGGTTCCTATAGGGAACCTATTTGAGATTGATGAGTGGAATTTGAAGTCTATGGAAAAAATAGATTGAAAAAATTATAATTGGAATTGTTATGAAAATATCTCACAGATATTATGAGTATGTATGATACATGTGAGATGAAAGATCTGTCCTGAAGGGATAGATGATGGTTGTTGAGCTAGAAAGCATGGGAAAGAGGCCAATGTTGTGACACTTTCTCCCTGTGACATACCATGATCACCATTAAAATATGCTATGATAGGTTAGAGAAAGCCATAGGGATGCCTTAGTTGTAAGACTATGTAAGTCTTTGTAATATTTGTGTGC
>ML821288.1:87279-100118 GCA_009831015.1 Picea engelmannii
AGTGATGTTTTCCACCACAAAATTATCCCTACTATTCTCAAATGACATTATTAAGGGGAAGAAGAAGAGAAGGAAGAGGAGTTTTTATAGTTATTGAAATAATTAAAAGATTCACAACATGAGCATATTTTCTTTTTTATTCACACACACATCCACATCACACAACCCATAAAGGATGGGGAGGAAGTTGAGTATAAGGCATATAGATCTTGCAACGAAGTTAGCAATATGTTATTAACAAAGGTCAAAATCACTATGGAACCACCTATGTTAGCATAAGCTTCATGCCATGTAAAGCCTTTTATACCCCCATGGACCTACTCCCTCAAAAAATGTGAGGTAAATAAGGTGAGATTTTATAGTTGTGTAAATAAATCCAAGATGCGCATCATGGGCATATCAGTTTTTTGTATTAATACACATGCACCCACATCACACAATCCATGAAGGAGGATGATGAGGTCAAGTATAATGCATATACATCCCACAACCAATCCAACATTGTGATCGTAGGAGAGGCAGCCATGACATCTATGGAACAACCTCTATTGATAGAAGCTTTGTGGCATTAAAGGACTTTAATATCTCGTAAATGGAATCCCTCGACCAATGTGACATATCCAAGGAGGGAAGAGGAGATTTTATATTAAGAGACAATTCCAACATGCACAGCATGTGTTGTGATCCTTGACCCTAAAAATTGAATCACATAAAACATATCAGAAATGCTCAACACTTCATTTAGTATCAAAACCTATAAGGTTGGGCAACCCTATACAATGGTCCTTTATGGAAGGATCAACTCTTGTTCACTTGCCTTTTCGAGGGGGAAACCTCTCAATGAGCTAAGATCTAATGCAATACACTCCAATACATATCTCCATAAGGAGCACTCCATCCTTATTTATAACTATTTAGGAAACCATCATAATCAAATAATGACTGCCTAGTGGACCTTCTTTAATGAGGTCGTATTAAATGTATTCAAGGCTAACTACCTAGTGGGTCTTATTTAATGATAACAAACATAATGGAACTAGTCCACCTTATGTTGAATGGCTACCATACCTACATTATTACTCTAATGGGCCCTTCAACCCCCCATTGTACCCAGGAGGATCCCACCACCATGGACATATTTGACTTTTTATTTATCACATATATCACATAGTGCATGGAGGAGGGGGGAGTTGAGTGGGAGGCATATACATCTTGTAGCCAATCTAGCAATGTGTTAGAAATAAAGACCATGACCACTATGGAACCACTTTCATTGATTATAAGCTACATGGCATGGAAGGACTTTCATACATCACAGACCTTCTCCCTTAACCAGTGTGAAATAGCGAGGAGGAAAAAGGAGTTTTTATAATCATAGCAACGTATAATTTCAATATGCACTCTCAACATTCCAATATCCCCGCCATGAGCATATTTGACTTTGTATTCATACAAACACACCCATGTAACACATCTGGCAAAGGAGGGGGAGGAAACTAAGTAGAAGGCATGTGCATGTTACAACTAATCTAGCAATATGTTAGTAGGAAAACTGACAACTATTGTCAACCACCTCTTTTAACATAAACGTCATGGCATATAATGACTCGTAGACCTCACATAATTGCTCTCTCGATAAATGTGGAATACAAAATGAGGGAAAATGAGATTTTATAATTATAGAGACCATTCCAAGATGCAAACGTTACAGAGAAAGAAAAAATAAAGTGCCCCTAAAACTGTACATTAATTAATGTCAAAGTTATGAAAAATATTAAAGTTAATCATGTTCATGTCACTTGTTATACGTTAGATTGTGATCTGGTGGTTGAGATGAGGTGTTACCATGCAAACAACCCAACTTCAAACCCCAATGGTGTAGAGCTCTTATGTGTGAAAGAGTTGAAAGGTATTTAATCTTCCAAAGTAAGTCTCCCTCCATTATCCAAAAAAATCTTTAACACATATTCAACCAACTAAATTAATTTTAATATATTAATATAATATTTTATTATTAATTCATAAATTTTAACTAATAAATTAATTAAAATTATTATTTCTTTATAAATTCTAACATCTCTTCATACTTCATGACAAAATCGAATCACATGATACTCTTAGTTTTTCTCGTACTCTTCCATGCCCAACTCCAAGATTAATTTATTATAGCAACGACTTTTCTAACAATTGAAAGTAGCAACATCTAAAACAATTTTTGTTAGCGTTTTACATATTGTTTGAGAAACCCGAGCCTTGGCATTCTATCAACCTCCTTCGCAAAGATTAATCTCTGTCTTTTAAGCTTAATCAGCATTGCCCTCTCCTTTTTAAGTCCCTTTCTGCTGCAGAGAAGGAAACCATTAATAACTCCCTTTGGCTAACTTCCTCCTCCTGTGCAAAGATTCCCATTCCTGAAGTTGAGCCATCCCCCCCTGCGACCCTGCCCCCTTCTACTATCGTCCCCACTGCAGTTGGCTCCCTTCCTACTAGTGTAGATCCTTCTGTTATCCCTGCTTCCTCCTCCCTTCTATTTCCCCTTCCTCCTTCTCCGGTTATGTTGTCCAGCCTCCCCTCCACCTCTATTGAATCGGAAGGCTTACCCCCTGTTCTTCCAGGATATAGGGAGCCTAAGGAAGATGAAGATAACCTCTTGGCTATGCTGAAATCATCTTCCTCCCTCCCTTTTCTCCCTGATAACACCTCGATGTTACCCATCTATCAGGGTAAGGAGCTCATCGCTCCCTCTTCGGAGGCAGGCACCTCTTCCCCTCACCTTTCTGGAAAAGAGGTTAAAGCTTTTGCGTGCTCGCGAGGTATTCGCACTGAACTCTCCCCTCTACAGACGCGAAGCTCCAGAAAGAAAACAGAGCTTATAAGTACTCAACCGAAGGAATCTGTCATTCCTTCTCAGGATGGAAAGGCCCTTAGAGCATTGAAGGCCTTGGCATGATCCAAGTGATGATTGTGCTCTCTTTAAATATTTGAGGGATTGGAGGCACCCTCAAAGCTAATTCCTTTCATAGATTGCTAGAGTGATCGAAGCCTGATATTATCTTTCTTCAAGAGACCCTCTCAGTCGATCAAAAGTCTAGAGACTTCTTGCATCTATTTCGCTCCTCTTGGGTCACAGTGGCTGTTAACTCCATTGGAAACTCTAGTGGCCTTCTGGTTGCGTGGGACCCCTGTCTTTTCAATTTGAGACCCTTCCTCACTAGCGGAGGCATTTTGTTGGTAGGTCGTTGCTTATCTTTCAATCAAGAGTTGGCATTTCTAAACGTTTATGGCCCTTGCGTTGACCGAAAACAGTTCTAGACACATTTAGCCCACAGTGGTATTCTTTCCATTCCGAATCTTATTATAGGCGATGATCTAAATATCATACTTTCTGCAGATGAACACTGGGGAGGTACCTTCTCGTCTGGTTCTAATGAAGAATTTTACAGAAATCTTTTTGCTACACAGAACCTGATTGATGTCTTGCCAACTTGTTTGGTCCCCACTTGTGGAAATGGGCGTTCTGGATCTGAAGCAATTGCTAGACGTCTGGATAGATTCTTAGTTTCTTATGGTTTTTTGACTTTGACAAGGTTTTCAAATTCGTGGGTGGAACTCCCTTTTGTTTCCGACCATGCCCCCATTCTTCTAAATTTGAAAATCCCCCCTCTGCTCAAAACGTTTCCATTCAAGTTCAACCTCCACTGGTTGTCGGATACTGACTACTCTTTTTTAGTTCATAATGTCTGGAAGGACCCTTGTTTTCTGCGTGAAGAAAATCCTCAACTGCGTATTGTTTGGAAATTGAAGGTACTTAAATCTCAAACTAAAATTTGGTATAAAGCTAAAAAGACAAAAGAGACGTTCGTGTTGAATAATCTGGATTTCGAGATCATTCAACTCATCAACAAGTCAGCCACTTATGCCTTAACCGTGGAGGAATTTGCTAGCCTTAAGGCGCTGAAATGTAGTAGAGATTCCATTCTTCACGAGGAGGAAAACTGCTGGAGACTTCGCAGCAGAGCTACCTGGTTAAGAAGTGGAGATTCAAACTCTAAATTTTTCCACAAGGTGGCAAGCTTCAACAGAAACAAAAAATTTATTTGGTCAATCGAAAGAGAACACGTTGGACTCCTTCGTGGATAGGAAGCAATCAAAGAGGAGGTTGTCTCTCACTTTGAACACTTTTTCAAAGCCAGAAATAAACACAATCTAAATGAGATAAGCAGTACTGCCAACCTTTACCCACAGATGGTTACTGAAGATGAAGCTACTGACCTCTATAAACCTGTCACTCTGTCGGAACTTAAAGAGATTCTAGATCATTTCAAGAAAGAGAGGAGCCCTAGCCCCAATGGATGGACGTCTGAGTTCTTCATTTTCTTCTTTGATCTTGTAGGAGATGATCTCCTTCAGATGGTGGAGGATTCACGATCAAAAGGCAAGATTTTTGGAAGCTTGAATTCCACCTTTCTCGTCTTGATTCCAAAGGAAAACAACTCGGTTTCTTTCAACGACTACTGACCGATCTCACTTTGCAACCTTATCTATAAGATAATCTCAAAAGTTATTTATAATAGAATCAAGTCGATACTTGAAAGAAGTCTTTTAGCAGAACAACTGGGATTTCTAAAGGGCAGAGGAATCCAGGATGTTATTGGAGCATCTCATGAAAGCATTCACAGCATTAAACAGAAAAATATTAAGGCCCTGGTCTTGAAGTTGGATCTCAAAAAAGCTTTTGACAACATTGATTGGGAGTTTTTGAGGCTAATCTTACTTACAGTGGGCTTTGGAGTCAAGTTAACTGATTGGATTTTGTCTTGTGTTACTAGCGCAAATTTTGCAGTGTTGATAAATGGAGAGGCGACAAAGTTTTTCAAAAGTGAGAGGGGGCTCCGCCAGGGCTGCCCACTCTCACCTTACCTTTTTATCTTGATAATGGAAGGTCTCAGCTTGCTACTTTCAAAAAGCATCTTTGAACATCATATCTCAGGTATAAAGGTTTCAAAGTTTATAAAAATTGTTCATCTAATGTTTGTTGACGATGTCCTCTTAATGTCAAAGGCTGATCTTTCGGAGTGGCTAGTGATCCTGGACTTGCTTCAGGCTTTCTGTTCTGCTTCGGGTCTGTGCATCAACTTTACAAAATCCACAATGCATTATTGGGGGCTTAATGAAGCCGAGCTCTCTTCTCTAAAAGACTCCATCCCCTTTTCCTTCTTAGATTTGAGTAAAGGTTTCAGGTACCTCGGTTACCAGCTAAAACCTGGAGCATCCTCTTCTGAAGATTGGCGTTGGCTTGTGGCTAAATTTGAAAGGAAAATTGGTTTTTGGTGTAACAAGTGGCTGTCTCTGGGTGGGCGATATGTCCTGGTTAAATCTGTGCTGGAAAGCCTCTCCATCTTTTGGATGTCATTGGAGCGGATCCCCAACAAGATCATAAACAAACTTCGTAGGCTCTGTTTCATTTTCCCGTGGAGTGGAAAAAATGGTAAACATTGATTCCATTTGTGTAGTTGGGAAATATTGTCAAGGCCATTAAGGGCAGGGGGTTGGGGGCTTAAGAATCTTTCCATCTTCAACACGACCCTACTGGAAAGTTCTTTTTGGAGAGTGCTCTCGCATGACAGCATTTGGCACCGCATTATTATTGACAAATATCCGGGATCCATGCCTCTTCACAACTAGTTACGAAAGCCTTCTCTTCTGTAGAAGCGGGCATCTTCTATTTGGAAGGGTCTGACTTCTTCTTCTTCGGTGATCCTTCATTGGCTTCGATGGAAGCCAGGTTCGGGCTCTGATATATTGATTGGAAGGGACAAAATCTTTGGGCTGGAGGAACAATCGATTCTCTCATCAAATCTGCGATCTCAGCTATCTTCTTTTAATTGTCTGTGGTTGGCGCAAGTGAGAGATCCGATTCGCGCTCTCCCTCTACCGGATAACTGGCTGGGCAATGGTTGTTTGAATTTAAGCGGACAGGATGCCACCGACTGGGACTCCTATACTGTCGCACTTAGAAGCATCGGTATCTCTCTCAATGCCGAGCCAGACTCGTTTTTATGGGCTGGAGGAGACGCTACAGGGGTCATTTCAGTAAAAAATATTTACACCGCCCTACTACTTCCGCTGGACTTCGGCGTTGACAGCTCTTGGCTACATCGATTGTGGAAGTGGTCGATTCCACTCAAATGTAAATTTTTCATTTGTCTCTCTACTAAAGAGAAAGTCCTCACCTGGGAGATGCTCCGGAAGAAAGGCTGGGAAGGCCCTAGGATCTGTTATTTCTGTAATCGCTCCTCTGAAGACATTCATCACATCCTAATCCATTACGATTTTACGAGGGTTGTTTGGCAACGCCTGCTTATCCATTTTTCTCTTAATTTAAAATGGAACGGATCCACTGTCTTGGAATGCTTCAATGTGTGGTCCACAGAAAAATCTGCCCCGGTTAGTTTGGCTACCCATGCCTGCTGGCAGATTTGGATCGAAACGAATAGAGTGATCTTTGACGATCGCCCCCCCCTCCCTTCTTTCTATAGTTCACAGAATTTTGGCTTCTTTCTCCTGGCAGAGGTTTAAAATCTTCCCTTTCAAAGCATGTGAGTTTACACAGACCAAAGGTTACACTTTAGCATGCTTCTACAGTGCAGCACAATCAAATGGCTTATGTTGTGGAGCATGAGGCATCTTCAAGACTCATCCGTCGAGGATCACTAAGTGGTTCATCAATTGTGGAGTGGGAACTAATACAAAAGCTGAACTTATGGGTTTACGGGCTTCCCTCACTCTGGCATCTTTATGGTCAATCAACCACTTACAAGTCCTAGGTGACTCGAGAGTTATTATTGACTGGATAAATCTTAAAAGCAAGCTTCATTCAGTCAATATTGAGTGTTAGAAACAAAAAACGCAGGAATTGTCTAGAAACTTCATTGATATCAGCTTCCATCATATTTCTAGAATTCACAATAGCAAGGCTGATGCCCTCTCTAAGAAAGCTCTAAATGAAGTTGTAGGGAGGCTATCGGTCTACCACTATGATAGTGAGAAAGACAGTCCCATCTCCTTTATTAATATCTTTTAATTGTGATGGATGTATTCTTTTTAGTGGATTGATTGCAGTTATGCAAGTTTTAGCTAGTTTCTCTTCCCGCCTCCTCTCATGATCTTTGAAACACTGTTGTTTCCCCATACCTTCTTCTTGCAATGGAATGTTACCATTGCCCTCGCACTGATCTTGTAGCAGCATATTGTAAAGGAATTTATACCCTATATAAATTTGAGATAATTTGAGGAATTTATACGCTTTTCTTGATATGTATCATGAAGTTGATAGTTCATATGCCCTGGATGACATTTGTTGGAGATATTACACACTCACCTAGGTAATTAATTCCTAAGGTTGATAGTTCAATGTTGAGAATGATTCCTTAGATGAGAGTATTCTTTCTAGAGAATATTTCCCTACAAATAGGGCGCTCATCTTCAATTCATAGTCAGTTACATTCAATTAGACTAGTGGAAGTCACTCATGCATGGCAACTTCGGTTTTATCACCAACAATTGCATGTGTTTCTCTTACTTCCACATATGTGACTCAGTTAACTGATGATTCCATGAATCAGTTAACTAAGACTAGGTGGCAGTTCATTCCAGTGTATGTCAGTGAGTGTCTAGATCTCTCTAGATCACTATTATGGCGCATTAGTTACTCATGTAGCCTATATCTATTGTAAATTATTCACTCTTTGAGTGTGGAATACATATAATGGAAAATATTTCATTCATTTCTCCAATTTTTGCTTCTCTCTTCATCCACCATTGCAAGTTGTGTATGTTTCATTGTTAGCTAGATCTTCTATGCAGGTATCTCAGAAACTCTACAACATTTTAGGTGAACCCTTTTCTACGACACACCCTTATCTGGACAGATCTAGTAGACTAGTTGATTATTCGAGAGTTTTTTGTCAGACTTCGAGCACTACTACATAGGGGCGGAAAAACCAACACCGTACTCCGACAGTACCGATAAAATCGGTCATACTGTCGGATTTTACTTGCATTTTTTGTATTTTTTTTTAAATCCCCAACGTTCATCGAATATCCGATGAAACATACTTTGTCATCGTATATCCAATGGTTAACCAAGTCAATGGTCGACAAATATCTGACGATTGACCAGGCCAATGATCTATGTACCGATGTTTGACGAAGTCAAAAGTTTTGTCCGTTAAGCAACATCTCTCTGGTCAATAGTCGTCGGAAGTTCGAGGAAAAAGTGATATATAATTTAAAAAGTTCGAAATATTTTAAAGACGTTCGATGTTGTTGCTATACTAGTGACGATTTGCAGAGGCTATAAGGGATATTTTTACGTCAAAATACCAAAAAAATAAAATAAAATTGTTAATTACATTACAAATAGTTAAACTACTGAGGTTAATTTTTTAAGATAATCATCATTGATAGTTTGGTAAGGAAAAATGTCACATAACATTCCTCCATGAGGACAAGGCTAAGACTTGAGATATGTATTGGTCAAGGCTTTGGGTGATCGAAAATGTTATTGCCCTTGTAAAAAATGTAGGGGCTATAACAGAAGGAGACTTTTAATAAAAACAATTGAAAAACATTATAGAGGGTATGGACACCTTGAAGGTAGGCATGAATATCGTCCCTTAGTAAGTTATTCATTATATGTCTTTATATTGCAGATTGTTTTTGTAAATGTTTATATGTTAAATGTAGAAGAAAAATAATGTATTCCCTTTTCTTTATGGATATATTCTACGTACACAACAAATTGAAAGTAAGTTAAGAAGAGAAGAAGTAGACATAAGATGTATATTTTAATTAGGGTTTACGGTATGGTTTAGTGGTTAAGGGGTTTAAGGTTTAGGGGTATAGGGTGTAAGGGGTTAATATTATAACAGTTTAAGGGTTAATAAGGCCATATTAGGGCTGTGTGGTTAAGGGGTTAGGGGTTAAGGTAGGTTTAGGTCCTAGGGGATTTAGAGGTTAATGGGGTTTTAGGGAGTAGGAGTTAGAGGTTTAGGGTTTGGGGTTAAGGGCTTAGGTCAGATTAGGGGTTAATGGTTTAGGGGCTTATGCTATTTTTCAATACAGGAGTTAATATTGGTTGTGTTGACAAGTACTGACACTATGTTTGAGGAGTATTTGCAGAGTTGCCAATTCCTCTTTTGATATTGGTACCGACGCTCTGTTTGAAAAGTATTTGCAGAGTTGCTAATTCATATTTTGATATTGGTAATTGTTTCCTTTATAAAAGTTTTGAAGATCAGTTCCAGTTCATAGTAATGTCACTGGGTTTTTTTAAACATAAATCACTAATGGAAAGTGGAGATGCCACACTGGTTGAATGTCGTATTTGTCAGGAAGAGGACAGTAAAGGAAATATGGAGATTCCTTGTTCCTTTTCTGGCACCTTGAAGGTACAAGGTCGAGGGGGATAGATAAGGGTGGTTTTTATTTTGTTAGGGTTGAGGGGGGATAGATAGAATATGACAATATGATTCACCATATGTTGTTGTTCAATATGGGAGTTAATATTGGTTGTGTTGACAAGTACCAACGCTCTATTTGAGAAGTATTTACAGAGTTGCTAATTTCTCTTTTGACATTGGACGTATTGATTGATCTAGAATTGGATCTTGGGACCAAAATGAGTCCAAGAAGGCTTAAAAATAAAAGTGCTCAGAATGGCTTCAAAACAGACCTGTGCGTAGGCCTCGTCGATACAAACCCAATGCAACTTGAACGGGATCAAACGGGCGTCGTGTGCGAAAGATATCGCGATCTGTTTGTTTCGTCAAACATGCAAAAAAAGATGTTGATTGTACAGTCCGTACAATGTTGACGTGGCAGTTGACTGTACATGTCATACAGTTGACGTGGCAGGGTGCATTGGCATCGATTGGACAGGTGCATGTGGATGAGTCATGGCGTGACACGTGGCACCACTGCAAGGGTGATATGTGGCACAGGCTAACATGGCGGGTACAGTTGGCATGGGCTAACATGGACAGGATGCAGACTGGGAAGACACATCGTCGAAAAGCTGGTCAAATCTGGTTTTGACATGTGGCAGATTATATGACCGAGTGGTATGATGCCACGTGGCCCATAAATGGGTTGCCATGTGGTACCCCTCTATTGGTTTATTGTTTAGCAAAAAATTGTTTGAGGTTCGTGGGGGTCGAACCCGTGACCTCCATAGGCGGTTGAATCTTCGCATAGTCCGGGCTACCAGCCCACCTACTTGGTGGTACTTAACCATATATGGTGCCACCTCTATTTAAGTTTGCATGGAGGGTTATTCGACGGAGAAAAGGGTTGGACCTAGCCCCAACCCTCGGCTACAACAACCATATGACTGACATATATGACCACTCCCTCCGTATTTGGCATGTGCAGATATATGGTAGCTCACGACTGTTATAGTCCTGATCACAACATATACCATATGACTGATCCTTTGGTGCTTGGTGCGGGTAAGTGCGGTTAGTGCCCGGTCGGTCGGGCTAGCCCACCGACCAAGGCACCTAACCAACAGCGTAACCAACGGTTGTGACCAGGGGACTAACGATGGTTCAAAGCGCGTGGGAGCTAGGAACCAGGGACATATGGCATTTCCAACGACCAGGGGTCGACGATTAAGGATCTAGCGCTTGGCGCTAGGCCACATGGAGGCACCCAGGTGACCAGGAGCCCGATAAAAAGGGGTTGCACCTAAATTTATGCCCAAAAGTGGGTTTTATTACTTTATATTAAGATTTTAATTGATTTATTCAATAGTTTTGTGGGATTTTGGCCAATATTGGGGGATATTGGGCCCTTTTTGAGGCCAAATCTTGGGGAGAAGTTGGGAGGTTGTTACCCACTTCTAGCCTATATAAACCATAGGTTCTTGAAGCCAAGGGGGAGGTTCAAAATAGGTTTATGCTTAAGAATTGCTAAGCTAAAGCCATTTTTATGCAAGGAAGCCATTAAGGAGAGCACCTTTGCGGCCATTTCTGGAGCTCTGTTCATCCGATTTTAGTGATGTTAGTTTTGTTGGGTTCTAGAGATCTGTTAGAACAAGACCATATCAATTTGTAATCCTTTTGGCTCTATTATGATGTACTTATAAAGCTTTGAACATAAATAAGAAAGCCTCACCCACTGAGACAAAGGCCCAGAGACGTAGGCAAGATTGTCGAACTCCATTATCACTTCTCTTGTTATGGTTTGTTGTTCTTCATGCTTATGTTCAGATTTGTATATTATCTTATGGCTGATATGTTTCCTCTTTCATTCTTCCTCTTTCATCAATTTTCCTAGATGGTAAATTAACACATGCTTAATAACTCAACCATTGTTGTTTAAAAGATTTGTTCGGATCATTGATGCTTTGTTTGAGAATTATTTGCAGAGTTGTTAATTCCTCTTCTAATATTGGTAATTGTTTCCTTTTTAAAAGTTTTGAAGATCAGTTCCAGTTCCTGGTAACGTCGTCATTTTTTTTAAACAAAAATCACTAATAGCAAGTGGAGATGCCACACTGGTTGAATGCCATATTTTTCAGGAAGAAGACAGTAAAGGAAACATGAAGATTCCATGTTCCTATTCTGGCACTTTGAAGGTATAGGGTTAATGGGGATCGATAAGGGTGGTTTATATTTTGTCAGGGTTGAGGGGGTATAGATAAAAATATGACATAATGATGAAGGAGAAACAAGATTCAGTTGTTTTTGTTGGTTGTGACTATATATATGAATATGATTCACCATATGCTATTGTTCAATACAGGAGTTAATATTGGTTGTGTTGACAAGTATCGACGCTATGTTTGAGAAGTATTTGTAGAGTTGTTAATTTGGGTGGCCATGAGTATTGGCACCTTGGTCACTAATAAAGAATGAAAGCATGGATGCATTGAAGTGAAATTTTTGATTTCATAATTTTCTTATGCTGATTTTTAGGTCATGATTAGCTCAAGACATGAGACATACTCTTGTTGTGGAAATGAAAGCATGTAAAGTTAGGCATGTGGTGAGATGAGTAACTAAGTTTCTAGCTCACCATGGTGGAATACATTACACAAAAATATCGTATTCTGGAATCAATACAAGGTTGAGTTGTGAAGATGTGGCCATGGGTATTGGCACAATGGTTTATTTATTGTTGATGTTTAATTGCATCATGAAAATCTTGGTGTGCTAGATAATGCATGTGTATGGAATGATAGCTTCTTCCATTTGATATGATTGATAGATAGAAGTGATGTAATTATTATTATGCACAAATCTAAGATCACTTTGTGATCCATTGTAAATGTACAATGAAAGTATAATGTGCATGGAAAAAATAACAATCTATTTGGTTGAATGAAGGTTGAGAAATCATAGGAAGGATGGTCTTGGATATGGCAATAGTGTAAGTCCATAAGGAAGGCCTATGCCTGTTATTGCAAAATCCAAACTTTCATGATAATGGATCTCATGTTTGTGAATTTGGTTCCTATAGGGAACCTATTTGAGATTGATGAGTGGAATTTGAAGTCTATGGAAAAAATAGATTGAAAAAATTATAATTGGAATTGTTATGAAAATATCTCACAGATATTATGAGTATGTATGATACATGTGAGATGAAAGATCTGTCCTGAAGGGATAGATGATGGTTGTTGAGCTAGAAAGCATGGGAAAGAGGCCAATGTTGTGACACTTTCTCCCTGTGACATACCATGATCACCATTAAAATATGCTATGATAGGTTAGAGAAAGCCATAGGGATGCCTTAGTTGTAAGACTATGTAAGTCTTTGTAATATTTGTGTGC
>ML821289.1:0-14175 GCA_009831015.1 Picea engelmannii
TCTTCTCAAGTATGCTATGTAAACAAACATGCTATCAAGACAAGATAAAAGGCCTACCTCATCCAGACGTTCGATGAAGTCCACCATTGAGCACTTGACCCAAAGTAATATACCTGCAACTAGTCCTCAACAACCAAGAAAAGCAAGCATATGGTGATAGTAAATGATGTTAGCACATTCAATATCATAATCCATTAATAAACATGACAAATATTCCCATGGAATAATAATTGAAATATTTGAAATATATCAATTTGATGGGAAAAGAGTATTTCTATTAATATATGATCAGCATAAGTGAAAATTTTACAAACTTCTGTGTTGGCACGGTTCGGAACCGAGAAACTAAGTTCCTTCTAGCTGGGCCTCCACCACTTCAATCCTCCACCAAAGGAAAGCTCATAAAAGAGAAACAATGAGATTCTCAATCAATAAGGGAAGAGCTTGGGGGTTGAACACTGTGTTCAGACTTAAAGGACAAAGGGACGCAGACTCAATATGAAGTAAATAGTTTCTCCAGAGTAACTTTTCTCTCAAAGTTGAATTCTTTCTCCTCTTTTCCATAGCTCAGATTTGTCCCATTTATAGCCTTAAAATGGAACTGAAGGGCTGAGCTGTAATGTTTCCAGTATATGGAAGACCAAAGATCATAAATCTCTTATCGTGACATGGAAACCCGACACCAACTTTTATTTTTTGGGGCACAAATCTTGATCTGCGTGGGCTGTAGTGGTGCAACCTGTGTATACACATGTTGTATAGTAGGAAAGATGTGTACATGTGGAAAAATATATATTTTTTAGCTCTAGTATTTGACAAACAGGGATGATAAGTCTGCATAGGGAAATGGAAAAAGGCCTTCTGTGCAGGATTTCATAGGGTGAAGATTTCTATAATCGATGCCCCCTAATGTGTGAGGTCAGAGGAGAATTTGCGATGGCCGAAATACATTATAAACATCCTAGAAGTGGAGTGATGGGGAACCAACTGGAAGAACTAGTTGCTCATTACATTCTGCCCTGACTTTGCATACATTGTTTCCAATAGAATTACACTGCAAATCCATGTGAAAAAATACCAAACAACTGTCCGTGGACATGGATAGGAAAATACAAATGTAGTTACATGCCAAAGGCCATCACAGTCATAGATAAGGCTTGGTAGAACCAGTCTCAAAATCAATTTGAAGATATCTATATACAATGGAGTATAATCTAATCTCCCATGATCATTGAAGTAATATAGGTATTGGTCTGATGAAAACGAAGCAACAACTCAGGAAATATGCAGCCACATACTGATGTCTTCAAGTCTTCTACACAATTTGCCAAGGGCGCAAGTCTACATCATGTGAATAAAGGATTCAAGGTCGAACACAATGAGGCAATGTTTTATTACCGATCATTGAGTTATACCGTTAAGAAACACGAGACAACCTAGCGATAATGAAAGTAGGTAGCAAGGCACCGAGTACATTCTTACAAGTGTGAAAAAAGGAGTCAGGGTTGAACACCTGAAGAATCCATCGATCAGAAGACATTGATGTATTCCCAAATTTCGATGGCGAGAGAACTTGCCACTAATGACTACAATCCTCAAGGTACTCATAAGACTCTAGGTCCCATTTCCAGAATAGATGAGATGAAGTTGATGGAAGGAGACCCGTTGAAAGGAGAGCATTAAGGAATCTCTCATCAGTCAACACGAGGTACAAATCAGGAGCTTCATGATTTGGAGGAAATCGGATGAAGAAAATGTTCATGAACCAACACCCCTATGCATATTTTGCGTGTGCCAAGTGAAAGTGGTACATGAAAAATACCCTCTGAATAGAAGCCAATGAGGAAAATTGCTGAAAAAGGCGAGGAAACCACCAATAAGGATAATGGAATCCAAGACACTACACAAATCCCAATGTATGAATAGATGTCTTTCTGTCAAACATAAGGGAAGCCACCCAGTCAATGACCAATGATTAAATGTCGATTGCTAGGTTCAAGTTTACCTGCCAATGATGAAAGTAGGACCAGGGTCCATGATAAGACTACAATATCATGTGACTATGAGACAAAATGAGGGTATGGCCGACATGAAAAGTCAGGAGTTATGAGAAGTGGTCGACACAGGTTGATAGACTTCCTCTGAACAAGAACATGAGACATATGGAAGACTCGGACAACATAGACTCAATGATGAAACCATGAGATGCAGGAGGAGTCAATGAAATAATTTATAGGGACTAGAAGAGTAACCAATCGGTAGAGAAGACTCTGTAACGAGATCAGCTTCCTAAGGCCATGCTAATCCAAAAATTCTGATGATGAATGGACTCAATAACTTTGTGCTTTGTTCAAAGGCGATATGACTGCTACCAATATAAGATAATTCTCCCTTCCCGCCCGTAGTTTTTTGTTTTTTCATAGACAAATGAATGCTATGATACAGAGGAGGAATAAAGTGTCACAAGTAAGAAAAACTAGTTGCAGCAGTGGAACATACCTATGCTCAATGCAAGGAGATGCATGTGGGAGATGGACACTTGGGGGAATGTCCCCTCCTGGGTATAGGGTGTCAAATTGTGAAGGATATAAATGAGGCTCTTCTTCGTTGAGGATGCAAAAACTGCTTAGGAAAATAGTTTATAACGCAAAGCGATAACCGACTAAATTATCAATACTGCAAGCAAGGGAATGATATGCAATCACAACTTAATGCCAAAAAATGTCCTTTTTTATGACATTTAGTCTACTTGGTGTGAAAAATGGATAAAATTGTGCCAAAATAGACGTCCATTCAAATCCAATTTATGAGTGTGAAAGAGACAAGTTCACTCGGCAATCTTTTCTCTTTTTGAAGACGAGATGGAAAAGAGCTTAAATTAAACTCAGTTGGGAGTCCTCTAGATATAAGGAAACATGTTTATGAGTGAGAAATGAGGCTCTGCATAAAGGCATGTACTAGCTATAAGGGACTCCCAGTCCTATGGAAAAAAATCTTTGCATGGGCACCAAATGAAGTAGGGGATCTAACTAGATCACCCATGTTTGGTAAGTTTCTACCACTTGATAACAACATCACTTATAACAGATGGAAGGTTCTGTGTCACAAAAAATGGGTTCGTACCTAAGGCATAAAAAGTGACAGTTATAGGACAATGCAAAAATGCATGATGGAATGGATACCTATCCTATATGTTGGGTAGTGAAAATACCTACCCATGGTGACGAACGACCAACATAATGTTGAAATCCGTAAGAATCCCTGGTGAAAACTACAAAAAACCAACTCAATCCACCTCTGTATTAGTCCATTAGGCGAAAACAATGACTCAAAACTATAGAAAGTGGGTAAAAATTGTTATAAATAGTAACAAAACCAAACGTTACTATGTGATTTTGACTTTTTACCCAAATAGTGAAAATTGGACCAAATTACCTCCGATCTTCAATTGGTGATTGTGGGAGTGCCAGGCAACGAAATCAGAAACCGTCTGGACCAGGTAATTCCTCTTCCCCTCCTCTTCCTTTCTAGTGGATTAAATTTTTAAATTAAGTTTCAAATTTTGAGTAAATTAGGGCGCAAATTGGGTAACTCAGTGTACGCAGGCTGTCACCTATCAGGTCGCATATACATTGGGTTATACACGACTATGCAAACTACATGGTGCGTATACCCAGCCCTATATGTGATTATAAACGAAGAATCTCATGTACAAGTCTGTAATCAATAACTTATTTGGTTTCTAACTCAAATTTTGACTTTTATCTGGAAGGATGGTGCTAGAATGGAGGGAAAGGGAGCACGCGGAGGTAGATGCGGATGTGGACAGTGGTCTGGGGGCCCAAATGGCCTTGACAAGATGTGGCTTATATAAATTTTGGGCACTCAAATGGATGAGAGTCTAGACGAGGTCTCTTGAGATGCTTGTGGGTTAATGGGACCCTGAAAGTGAGTGCTTCAACCTCGATGGGAAACCATTGAGGATTGAAGTAGAGGATATCTAATTTTTGACTGGATTGTCGCGTCAGGATGAGGTTGTAAACCTCAAATCATGGGGAGCAGGGAGAAGAATGAAAATAGAGGATTACATAGATGCCCACTGTGTATCAGGGACTTCGAAGGTTGGGAGTTAACTCCCCATGTGAGCGATAAACAATATCAACCTCAAGATTGTTGTTCTCATGTTGACCAGGATCATAGGCTTGGCTTCGCTACACCAGGCATCAAGGAATCTCATGTTATATGTTGTAGAGTGTTTGAGACCCACAATATATGATTTGCGTACCTCACTACTGGCTAATATGAAGAGCCAATTGATAGAGCGCAAACATGGTAGCAAGAGGAACTTCACGTTTTCATCTATATTAAGAAACTTTTTCTTTGAGTGGGTTCCAGGTTTGTGACCTAGAGTCAAGATTCTTCCGAGAGGACCTCACGATATAGCCATGGCACGGTGGACTGAGGTAATGAGACAACAAGGGGGAGGTAGGGTGCCCACACCCTACAACAAGGATTTCTTCTACTGGTGGTAGTGATAGGTCATTTCTCTAAATGACTATCCCTATGCAGGGATCGACTTCAGAGGAGACCCTAACATGCCACTCCCACTAGGGACCACCTACGAGGAAATAGGTATGTCAATGTTTTTAAATATTTCATTTTTTTGTGTTTTTTTATAGTAGAAAAAAAATATTTTTGGATGATGCTTAAGTACTAACTAGACACTTGTGTGATGCAAATGTGGGTCCGAAATGGTTAGACAGGCTTCCTCGACATCGTCGGAGGAACCGGGGAGACAAGGCGGTGGGAGGAGAAGCTGAGAGAGTCCTTCAAAATGTGAAGGGAAACCTGTCTCATTTGACTCATAGGATTTTGATGGTTCAGGTAGAGGACCTGCCGGAAGCCATGCAATGACAAGGGGTTGATGTGCCTAGAGCTTGGGTGTGATTCTTTCGGTGTCTCCCAAACTCCGTAGTTTTTTACCATGACACACATGTGGCACCACATGTGCATATGTCATGGATATTGTAGTATCGACTGTATATGTGTATTGAGGGTGTTAGCCCCAATTTTTTACTATAAACACCATATTTTTTGAAATATATACAAAACATGGATCTTCAAATTTACTTATATTACAATGTGTACATTGATGAGATGGTTTCTTTGCCTTACTTATGTGACAAATACCAATCTAAAACTAAATTAGCATAAACATCAGATACATGATTAGAACTCCTAGGAATGTGATAATAAGTAATAAAATCAAACTGTCGTTCTAAAACACGTACCCATAGGAATCATCAAAGTAAAGTAGGATCACGCATGTGGTAATTATCGTTCAACTGACATACTACTAACTAGGAATCCAAGCGAACCTCTAAAGAGAGAATACCATGTAAGATAGCATTGCACAAAAGTTCTATAAAGACATTATATTCAACCACATTATTCGTGGATGGCCCTAGGCATACACCACCTGAAGACACTAGCAGAACCTCGGGTGAGTAAACCACCCAAGCGATGGAAGCTAAGTTCCATGTATGACGATTGGATCCGTTTATGAATCCTAGGTAGACTGAACACTCCATTGACATCTACCAACCAAGGGAAAACTCGATAAGCAAGCTGAAGACGAAAATAAAGGGAAAATGTATATACACTAAATTACATTAGTATAAAAAAGAGTTTCTCCCAAGCTTGGGGCTCAAGTGTGATATCGTTTCAAGTAGAGCCCATTCTTGGGCTCGGCCAACATATTCCCTTCATAATATTCTAACTCATAGGCTCCTTTTTCTAAGACATGTCGCACGATATAAGGACTGTGCCACATGGGTTTAAACTTGCCTACCCCCAGTGGTTCTTTGGCTTGATCATATAAGAGGACCAAGTCACCCTCATTGTACAATTGAGGACAAAAATACTTATCATACTGGACTTTGAAACATCTTTTTCTCTCCTCAACAACTGTAGAGGCATCTCCACACTGCTCTTCAATACTTTCTAGGTGTACAAGGCATCACTTGATATCGGAAGTGTCAGGTAGGAGCGTGACTTCCAACTTAAGAGAAGGGATCTCACATTCAATAGGTAAATTTGACTCCACACCATGTACTAACTGGAAAGGGGAAAATCCGGTGGCAGTCTTGATTGAGGTTCGGTATGCCCAGAGTGTGGTATATATCATAATGTGTTAGTCAGACTTACTCTGGATGACACTTTTTTGCAAAATGGTCTTGAGAGACTTGTTGACGACCTCTACTTGTCCATTTTCCTGGGGGTAATAAAGAGAAGAATGACCATGTCTAAACCCTAGCTTATATGCTAGTTCTTTCATCATTTCATTCTGAAAGTGATTCCCATGATCAGTGACAATCTCACTCGGGATACCGAAGAAAGTGATAATTTGATTCAATATGAAGAAGGCGACAATCTTTCCGTCAGATTTAACTATAGGCATGGCCTTGGCCCACTTAGTAAAGTAGTCGATGGTCACGATAATGTATTGATGCCCCACATCCAAAGTTGGGTTGCAATCCACGAAGTCCACCCCCCACTTGGTGAAGGGGCCAATGGTAATGACTGGGTGAAGAGAGGTTGGATGTGAGCACATTTCTGAGTGAACACCTGGAAGGGGTGATACTTCTTAACCACTTCAATACAATATTTAAAGATAGAAGGACAGAAATAACTGGCTCGCAAAATGTTTTGGGTTGTCGCAAGCCTAGATAGGTGACCACCACAAGCCCCACTATGGCAATCGTTTAGGACTGACTCGACTTCTTTGTGAGTTAAACAACGACGCAAGATATTGTGTATTCCTTGGTGATACAAAGTGTCACCGACGATAGTATAATTCTTAGCTTGGTATATTACACACCGCCATTCATCTTGCGAGAGATGCTAAGGGAAATTCAAAGTTTGAATATAGAGAAAAATGCCTCCATACTAGGGGTCGGATAACGAGACAAGAAAAATGTGTTCATCCACAAAAAAATAAACATGGATAACATCCTCATCTAATCGTGGAAAGTAAGATATTAACTCCGCGAAGACTAGTGATTTCTTGGATTTCACAGAAGAAAAATTGAGATCAAACTCTTGTAAAATGATAATCCATTTATTGTATTTTCCCCCTATGATATTCCTGGTAAGGATGTACTGAAATGGATTGACATCGACCACCACAGTAGTCTTTCAAATTAATATATAATGACATAAACATTGGACCACATCTAAAGCTATCTTTTCAACGTGAGAATAATTAAGCTCATGACTGAATAGATGTGGATTCTTCATGCCAAATGTGTTGGTCGGAATCAACACTGAGGAGGTAGGGGTATGGGATGAAACTTGAGCAGAAGCTTGTCCGCCAGGTTGGTTGTTCCACCCATAATCAAGAGGATTATACCCGGGGTTAAAAGCAAGAATGCCTCCCATATTAGGAGTTGTTTGAGGGATTTGAGAACCACCAAATGAAAATGGAGTTTAAGGAGGTGTAGTGCCCCCAAGCCCAATGCTAGCATTAGGGAAAACAACTGGGATGTCGTTCGAAAAATGTGAATTAAAGTTCGTCATACCATAGGAAAAAGGACTAGAAGCCATAGGGATGGACTGAACATTATAGCCCAGTGAGTGACCAAGAGACCCAAAAGGGTTTGAGGCAAGAGATTGAGCTTTCACTATAGGCCGAGCCATAGTAATGATAGGTGCCTATGCCACTACAACCATTGTGGTTGAAGGATTCGAAGGGGTGACATTAACTATATTGGGTGTAGGAGTTGAAGGGCTCCCAGTGTTCTGAATACTAGGTTCAGTACTCATCCTTGTAGAATCACAAGTCTAAACAATGGAGGTGTGTGTACCACGTCTAGTAAATCTATGCCTTTTAGAAGGAAAAGACTTAAAATCCGGTGGTAACTATAACAAGAGATGAGACCAGCAGGGATGTCGGTCTGACTCCATGATGACTTAAGACTCTAAAGACAAAAAAAAATCCTAAGGCCAACTAGTAATCAAAGAGCACACCAAAAGTCAAACGACCAATATGCACACAAATGGGGTAAAGTGGTTGAAAAGTGTCCTCCCTCCCTAAAGAAGTTATGTATTTCCAAATAGGGGCTTGAGACTCCATGCTAAAGATCAGAGGTAATCCTCTTCTTATATATAAGGGCCCTCATGGGCTTAAAAACCAGTCGGTCAGATCCCCCGGGAGAGGTAATCCTCGATAAAGTCTGTGTGTTGTCCGACCCTTATTTGACCCAGGGTGCCTGCAGAATAACCCCTACAAGTAACCTATGTGGCACATAAGTCAAGAAAATAAGCAACCAATTTATAACCAATGCACATGCGAGCAATCGTAAGTCAATTCCACCGTATGGGCAGGGTAGCAAAGCCTGAAAACTTGAAAGTACTACCTCTCACGGAGTTAAATGCACTAACAAGATCCTCAGATACAAATAGATCCCCAGAAATATATCTGACACTAAGAAGGTATCGGGGGGATATCTCTTCAACCAAGCTCGCATGACCTCGTTATTATCTCCGATGTGAGTGGAGCCTCCTGATATTACCAATTATACAATGGATTTCTCCACTCCCTTTGTCAGACACATATGTTGATTCAATTGCCTTCGAGAAGTTTACTCACAAAATCCTATTCCAAGGCACTAAATTGTAAGCTAGTTTGTGCACCTTAGTAAATAAAATTGTGACTAATCAATTATAAATTATAGCGTTAATTTTAGTGGTCGTTAGAACTCAAAAAGGTATGGTAGTGAAGCTCATGATGTTATGACTCAGCAAGAAAAGTAAATATAAATACAATGCAAAGTCCTAACATCAATTTTCAATGAATGATATGCTTCTAATAACAAATGCAATTTTCAATTTCAACTCTGCAATTCTAAAGTAAAAATGCAATCTTTCTTTACATGCACTAAGCTAATGACAAGGACTCAAAAGACAAAAATGCCAAGCAATGCAAATTGCCTATTTTTTTTGTATTTTCAATATAATAAGAATGAAAATGTATGAATTGAAAAGTAACTTGATATAAAACTCTACTGTGTATAAAAAGTGACAACTCAAGCACGATACCAAGTAGCAAAACACCCAACCCAATGTACCAGTACAATAAAAAATGAAAAGATGATGAGAAAGACTCTACCCAGAAATTCAACCAAAGATAGGTTTCCTCTCAACCCACAAGCACTTAAAAGGAACTACAGAGACCTAAGAAGGCTTAGCAAACATCAAATCCCACCCAACAACAACCAGACCAAGCAAACAAGTCAGGAAAACTAATGTATGCGACTGTTTGGGAAAATAGAGCATATATACACAACTTGTAGAGGGACAACCTGCATATGTACATGAATGTCAGGGGAAAAAGAGTGTATATGTTTCAAAACAAGGCCAAGCAAGGGAGAAAGGTTGCAAGCTTAGACCCAAAGTGAACAAACGCTGTCAAGTAATTATGCGACAAGAAACACAATAGGAACGAGAGCAATCTAAGGAGAAAAGTAATCCAAACCCTAAGAAAGAAGATTCAATCCCCAGTATGGTTGCCAATTCTGTTACAAAGAAAATCTCTCTATGTCTAGGGTAAACCACAACAGACGGAAATGACTGCAGAAATCAAATCTCTTCTCAAGTATGCTATGAAAACAAATATTCTATCAAGACAAGATAAAAGGCCTACCTCATCTAGACATTCGATGAAGTCCACCGTTGAGCACTTGACCCAAAGAAATACACCTGCAACTAGTCCTCAACAACCGAGAAAAGAAAGCACATGGTGATAATAAATGATGTTAGCACATTCAATATAATAATCCATTAATAAACAAGACAAATACACCCATGGAATAATAATTCAATATATTTGTAAGATATCAATTGGACGGGAAAAGATTATTTCTATTAATAAATGATCAGAAGAAGTGAAAATGTTACAAACTTCTATGTCAGCATGGTTTGGATCCAATAAACTAAGTTCCTTCTAGCTAGGCCTCCACCACTTCAATCCTCCACCAAAGGCAAGCTCATAAGAGAGAAACAATGAGATTCTCAATCAATAAGGGAAGATCTTAGGGGTTGAACATTGTGCTCAGACTTAAAGGACAAAGGGATCCAGACTCAATATGAAGTAAATAATTCCTCTAGAGTAAATTTTCTCTCAAAGTTGAATTCTTTATCCTCTTTCCATAGCTTGGAATTGGCCCATTTATATCCTTCAAAATGGAAATGAAGGGCCGAGTCAAAAAATTTCCAGTATATGGAAGGCCAAGGATCATAGATCTCCTGTCATGATATGGAAACTCGACACTACTTTTCATTTTCTGGCACATATCCCGATGTACATGGACTATAGTGGAGCAACCTACGTATACACATTTTGTATAGTGTGAAAGATGCGTACATATTGAAAAATATTTATTTTGGCTATGGATTTTATAAATAGGGAAGATAAGTTTGCATGGGGAAATGGAAAAAGGCCTTCTGGGCAAGATTTCATAAGGGAGGCAAATCTTGCCATAACAATAAAACCCATGCATACGTCATCCTGGAACCCCGTTGAATCCATGGAGGAGGTTTTTGATAGGGTTGCACTCAATGGAGTAAGACATGTTGACTATAATTAATGCGATAGCCCAAGGATTAACCACCAATGGATCCAAGGTGGAGTTTCTCCTGGAGGTGATGTCAAAGGATGGAGGGGTTTATCCATTTAAGGATCTTAATGCCACACCCAATTTTCCACCTAAGGCATATGGGGGAGAAACCCTTAGATATCCTAGACAGATATCCCCTAGGTATGATAAGGATAGAGCCTTTACTCACATTCATGAAGGTGAAAATATTGATATCCCTTCGATTGCTTCCCATGGGTATTTTGAACTACCTTTTTACAATACTGTTGGAAAATTTAAAGCTCAATTGAAGGTAGGGTTCATTGGTAACCTTTTGGAGCTAAACCTAATGATTGGCTCTACAATGGTGGAAGAAGGGAGTCTAGGGAAACCATATCTAGAAGGGGAAAGTAAATCCAAACAAATAAAATGTATCAAAAAAATATTGGAGTTGGTAAGCTTAAAATTGGGGATAAAAACTAGGTTAAACGGGGTCATGGAATTGGAAGAGTTGGTAGTTATAGGATTATTTCCTGGAAGAGAGATGTCCTGCAATTGTTTTAAGCACTAGATAAGATTTAATTTTGAACCATTGGTTGGATACTTTACCTGCATTATGACCTTGGAAAAGGGTTGGTTGGTATGTGTTTTCAAATTGGTGAAAAAGTTCAACAAAGTATTACAAAGTCCGTGGAAGTGGGGTTGACAAAACTTATTTTAAAAAAAATGGTAGGTAGACTTTGATGCTAGAATGGCTTAGGTAGATATACTTCCAGTGTGGGTTCGAATTCCAAGTCTTCCATTTTCCTTATGGTCAAAGTATGTTTTCAAATCTATAGGGAATGCTCTTGGATCATATTATGAAGTTGATTACTCTTTCCGAGACACATGGTACTTCTGGATGGGAAGAATTCTGGTGGGTTTATAGATAAGCAAAGGATTGGCAAACGAAATGGTTATTACAAGAGGTGAAAACCTCTATAGAATAACCCTAGACTATAATGGAATAACCTTCAAATATGGGTGTTTCCATAACTATGGGCACTTCAGAGTGGACTGCAACAACCCTTCTCAGAGAAAGGAGTGGGCTCAAAGAAAGAAGTCACAATCAATGGGAGTGGAGCTAATGGAATCTCCTCATAAACTACAAAGAACATAGAAAATAAGTGATAAAAAACCCAGAGAAAGTGTTCTGGATAAATCACTGGTAATAGGAGAACACATTTTATTCTTTGGTCATCATAAGGAACAAAGCATTGATGCTGTTAAAAATATTGTGTAACTGCAAAGAATATTCTTATCCCCTTTTGTGGATAAAGTAAAAGATAAAATATATTTATTATTGATTAGATCAATCCCCTTTTGTGGATTGATCATGTCGGGAATTGTAATTGACCAAATCCCATTTTTTGGATTGGTCAAACCCTAATTGTAATATGCAAAGTAAGAAGTCTACCCCTAGGCAAATTAAAGTGGTTCTAAACACCCAGATTGAGAAGTCGGCCTTGCCAGTGAAAAGACACCTCAGTTCAACACTTGCCAGATTGTATTAATAAGAGAAGTCAACACCTCATTTGTACATACACTCACTTAGTCATCAGAGCGCAAGTTTGGAGATGCAGTTAGAGAAGAAGGAAGAGAGAGAGAGGCACATCCTTGGGAGAGGAATTTCTGAGTTGTTTGGTTTATTGTCTTGGCATTTTATTGGCTATCTATATTAAGGAAGTTTTGCTGGGTTTTCTTCCCCATGAGGGTTTCCAAAGATAAATGCTCTGTATCTCGTGATTGTGTTTCTCTCAGTGATCCTATCTATGCTATTATTATCTATTAAATTGAAAGGTAACATAATAATAGCTTAAAATTTAACATGGTATCAGAGATAAGCTAAAGAGGGCATCTTTCACAGGAAAAATAAGAACGTCACTATTGTCGTACAAGAAAATTAGGTCTTTTATTGAAGAATAATTTCAGCCCCAAAACCATCTAGAAAAGTGTGCCCTACCTCAAGGAACATTTTGGCATCTTGAGCACACCTTTTCAGTGGCTAGGTATCCCAAAAAGTGAAACCCTGGTTTTCACAAAGTACCAAAAGTACCAGAAAACCAAAAGTACTAGAGTACCAGAAATACCAAAAAACTAGAAGCACCAGTCTAGAAATATGTAGATCAAGTTTGAGGGGGTAAAATTTGGATTTTCATAAATCTGACTGTACTAACATACTCACCTCAGTCCAACACATATTTTGGTGAGTTCAGTTTTTAGATCCAAGAAATTTGATTTTTCTATTATTTCTATAGCCCAAAGGGTTAGGGTTTCTACTGCAAGAAAGAATGGCTACCAGCATGAGGGTAGAAGACAGGCTGGAAGGATATAGAAACTTCATATATTGGAAGCATAGGTTACAGATGATTCTAGAAGAGAATGATATCCCAGAACATGTTACAGTGGGTGTACCAGAACCAGATGAAGAAGAGAAAAAGACCAAGCATAAGAAGAATGAAAAGAAAGCAAAGAGAATCGTGGCAGATTCAGTAAAGGATCACTTGATCCCTCATATATTTGAACTACAGACAATAAGGAAAATCTATTAATCACTCAACAAGATATATGAAAGAAAAGACATTAGCCAGAATCTTTCCCTAAGAAATCAACTTTGTAATATGAAGATGGAAAACCTAGAATCTATCACATCTTATCTTATGAGAGTTTCTTATATTAGAGATCATCTTGCAGCTATTGGAGATGTCAATAGTGACAAAGATTTTGTAACCACAACCCTGAATGGGTTTCCAACATTTTGGATTCCTTTTGTACAAGGAGTGTGTGCAAGAAGCAAGTTACCCAATTTTGATAATTTATGGGCATATTTTACACACGAAGAATCTATACTTGAAGACCAACATAAGAGATTAATTGTTGACGAAGAGGAAGCTCTTACAACTCAAAAGAATAGAAAAAGTTCCTTCAGGAAGAAAAATAAAGAAGCTAACTCTGTAAGAGTTCCAGATAAGAAGAAAGATTTTTCAAAGATCAGATGCTAAAACTATCAAAATTTGGGACACTTTTCCTATGACCGTCCCCAAGGAAAAGGAAAAAGAAAGTATCAAGCACATGTGGCAGAAGAAGAGGAATATCCTCCCTCAAAGAAAGCTTTAGCAGAAATTGAGGATTATGTACTTTAAGTTGAATATAGTTGTTCTGAAGAAAGATAGAAAATGGTGGAGTTCGTAGAGCCTCCCCACACAAAAA
This sequence comes from Picea engelmannii, assembly GCA_009831015.1. NCBI lineage: Eukaryota > Viridiplantae > Streptophyta > Pinopsida > Pinales > Pinaceae > Picea > Picea engelmannii. Next base: position 13,884 of record ML821289.1, read on the forward strand.
CAAAATATAAGTGTTCGTGTTTATTTTTAGTATCTTGTTTACTTTAATAATTTATCATTACAAGTTAGTTTTTTGTCAGAATGTTAATTAACCTTGTTTTATTTCAGTGTCTATGTAGACTTATGAAGGAAGTATCAAAGAAGAGGATAAGGAAAGAGATAAAATATTTATTTCAGGTATGATCACTCATGAGAGTGACAAAGGTATGTGTTTAGTTATGATAGTAAGGGAAAAATTTGGTAATTTCATAGCTAGAGTGAAAAAGAGTTCAAAATTCTTATTCACGATTAGG
>ML821289.1:14225-45002 GCA_009831015.1 Picea engelmannii
TTCTTATAGATGCAGACGGAGCAGGTTGATCCAATATGAATTCATAAAGAAAGAAATGTTCGAACTCAAGAAGTCACCCAGGATATTACAGAAGAGAACTTCAAGGATGATGTTTAGAAGCTATTAGTTTGGTACAAGAGGGATCCATGTCTCCAAGTTCGAAATGGAGGATCATGATTTGATGCAGTTAGGAAAGCAGATAAATGGTTCCCAGTAGATGGGTAGCATGGTATTATACCATGGAAATATTTTGGACCACGAGATATTTTTTCAGATCCCATAGTTAGACCTTCATAGAGAAGGAGAAAGAGAAGAGACCTTCATAGATAAGGAATTAGAAATCCCACAGGTAGACCTTCATAGATAAGGAAAAGATAAGAGACCTTCTTAGAGAAGGAAGAGACCTTCGTAGAGAAGGGGAATGAGAAATTTTCCAAGGTTGGCCTCTGTCCAAGTGTTGAGTTTTGGATACTCTAGGGACATGCTAGAATACCCTCGTAGAGAGGGGTGTGACCATCCTCATATCGAGGAATGTGGATGTTTCTCCAAGGGGCAGCGGGAAGATACTCTCCTCTGGCCAAGGATTGAGTAGCCTGGAACACAAAGCTTGAACATGTGGAATGGTTAGTTGGCTCTTGAGGTTTGTGTTGTGATCCTATGTGGATCATGGAAAGGTATTCTAGTCTTGCCCAAGATAGCATCTTATCTTCTCTAGTTCATGTGGGATGAATAGGAGTGAAGCTATGGTAGTAGTCCTCCCCAATGGATGGGTGAGATAGATGACTACAAGAGAAGGGAGAACATAAAAGGAATGGAAAAACTCATATAATATCTTCTGCGTGAAGATAAGACATATTCTGTGTGAGGATAAGATATCTTCTGTGTGAAGATAAGAAAGAAGTATCTTTTGCGTGAAGACGAAAGAAAGAAAGAGAATCCTCTGTGCGAGGATAAAGAGAACAAAACTTCCGATCATTTATAGATATGCCAGTCAGTGATCATGATGCCAGATGACCAAGTGGATTATATTGATGCCTCCTATTATCCAGTTGATGATGTTACCCAGTTGATGATGTTTCCTAGCTGATAACGTTATCTAGTGGATGTTGTTACCTAGTTGATGTTGACATCCAGTGACCTGTCAAAAGATAAAGAATGTCCTTCTTGTTACGAGGGAGTGTTAAAATATTGTGTAACTGCAAAGAATATTCTTATCCCCTTTTTTGGATAAAGTAAAAGAGAAAATATATTTATTATTGATTAGATCAATCTTCTTTTGTGGATTGATCATGTCAGTCATTGTAATTGACCAAATCCCCTTTTGCAGATTGGTCAAACCCTAATTGTAATATGTAAAGTAAGAAGTCACACCCTAGGCAAATTAAAGTGGTTCTAACCACCCAGATTGAGAAGTCGACCCTGCCAGTGAAAAGACACCTCAGTTCAACACTTGCCAGATTGTATAAATAAGAGAGGCCAACACCTGATTTGCACATACACTCACTTGTTCATCAGAGCACAAGTTTGGAGCTCCAGTTAGAGAAGAAGGAAGAGAGAGAGAGGTGCATCCTTGGGAGAGGAATTTATGAGTTTTTTGGTTTATTGTCTTGGCATTGTATTGTCTACCTGAGCCTCCATCAACGCACTCCTTGCAAACATTTTCGATTGCATTCCTTGCAGGAATCCTCACTCAGATAGAGAAACAATTGAAACTCATTTCTTCTTCCCCTCAGATTTCAAACTCAAACATGAAATCACATACATAGCAATAAAGAAAATGCATAACAAGAAAACAAACACTCATGATCACATCATTTAACATCAACACACAGAGAACAGACACAAAACCATGGATTTGAATCAACTTCTTCTATTAATTCAAGATCTATACATGGATGTTCTTCTACAGCTCTCTGCTTTTCTCCTGTGCTCTTCCTCCTTCAATAACCATTCTTTTTTTTTTGTTACAATGTACAATGAGGGTGTCTATATCCGTTTTCCCTCCTCCTTTCTAAAACTGTCTAATCTATGAATTCAATTCTACCTGCATTAACTAGTTTAAATGCCTCCTATCTACTAAGGACGAGAGCGAATCACTCAAGGTCCAATACAATATACAAAGGCGCTCCTTCATAAATGGCTTCATTAAATATTTGGCACATCAACTTCAAAAAAAATTTCAAGCAATTTATCATGTGCTAAAAAAAATACGTTGCGCTTGCTCCACGCTCGCTTGATATTTGCGATGTTCCTGCATCATACTCCCTCGCTTGAAAATTTTCATGGGCTCCTGTCCATGAGCTCCTGCACGGTATATCCACGCTTCTGTATCTCTGCTTCATTCTCCCAGCTGGCATCTTCCACTAGATGGCCCTTCCATTTGACTAGATACTCATAGTATTCTTTCCTCCTGGACTTCTTACCCACTTGTTTGTCCAGTATCTATTCCATCTGTGGATTCTCTACAACTGGCATCTGCTTCTTCCACTGAACCTCTGGATGTTTATCACTTGTTCCTGTCTCCTCAATTTTATATGGCTATAAATCTACGACATTGAATATCGGAGATATTCTGATCCCATCCGATAACTCGATCTCATAAGCATTTTCCCCCAATTTCTTCAAGACCTTACATGGCCCGATTTTCTTCATTTTCAATTTATTGTATGTTCCCATCGGGAACCTCTCTTTCCTCAAATGTGCCAGAACTAATTCACCAACCTCGAACTGAAGTTGTCTCTTCCACTGGTCGACTCTGTGCTTATATTCGTGACTTGAATCTAGCAGTCGCTGCTTCACCTGGCCATGAAGTTCTTTCATCGCCTCTGCGAACTCTTCGGCACTTGCGCTCCTAGTCGTAGTCTGTTCCAAATCCCTTAATTCAGAAACTCCTCTCGGCTGCATGCCATATACAATCTGAAATGGACTTTGTCCTGTGCTCCTATTCACTGAGTCATTATATGCGAACTCTGCCTGCGGCAATATACTATCCCACCGGCTGTGGTGCTCTGTCACCAAGCTTCTTAGAAAGTCTCCCATACTTCTGTTCACTACTTTTGTTTTCCCATCCATCTGAGGATGATAGGAAAAAATAAACATCAATTTAGTCCCCATCTTCTTCCACAGTGTCCTCAATAAATGTCCCACGAACTTTGTATCTCTGTCCGAAACTATACTTCTTGGTAAGCCGTGAAGTCGAATGACTTCTTTGAAAAACAGATTTGTGATGTGAGTCGCATCACTAGTTTTCTGGCATGGGATAAAATGTGCCATCTTGGAAAACCTATCCACTACCACAAAGACTGAATCAAATCCTCTTTGCGTCCTTGGAAATCCCAATACGAAATCCATGTTGATTTCATCCCATGGCCTCTCGAGTATGGGTAATGGTTGATAGAATCCTGCATTATGCTTTCTTCCCTTTGAATGCTGGCAAATTCTGCATCTGTTTACAAACCACTTGACCTCTGACCGCATCCCTGGACAAAAGTATGACTTGCTCAGCTTCGCAAAAGTCTTATCATGACCGAAGTGTCTGGCCAATCCTCCGCTGTGTTTCTCCTTTAACATATTCTCCCTCATGGAGCAATTTGGAATACACAATTGATTTCCCTTGAAAAACAATCCTTTCGGGATCACGTACTCTATCCACTGGCTTCTGTCTCTGAGAACTGGGTTCTCAGCTGCTCCGTACGCTTCTTTAAAATCCTGATCATCTGCATACATGTCCCTGAGATCATCAAATCCCAACGTCCTGACTTTGAACTCCTGCATCAACAAACATTTCCTCTGATTCAACTTCTCCTGTTGAGTCACAAACTGCAATGCATGGTTATCACTATATAAAACAAATTCCTTTGGAATCAAATAGTGCCTCCATTTTTTCAATGCTTGTATGATGGCATAGAATTCCTTATCATACGTGGAGTAATTTTCTTTTGCCTCATTCAACTTCTCGTTGAAATATGCAATCGGTCTGTCCTCTTGACGTAAGACTTCTCCTATGGAAAACCCGCTTGCGTCACATTTTACTTGAAACGTCTTTTGGAAATCCGACAACACCAGAACCGGTTGTTCTGTGATCTTCCATTTCAACAATTTGAAACTTTTCTCTGCCTCTTCAGTCCAGTGAAAATATTTATGTCTTTTCTTGACTGTATCCATCATCGCTGCGCTAATCCCACTGAAATTTTTGACAAACTTCCGGTAGAAACTAGCCAGTCCAGGAAAACTCCTCACCTCAAAAATATTTCTCGGTGATGGCCAATTTTTAATTACCTCCACCTTATCTGGATCCATCTTCAATTTATTCGCAGATATAATAAATCCCAAGTAAATGAGTTCTTTCTTCATAAATGAATATTTCCTCATGTTAATCAACATCTTCTCCTACTGTAGCTTCTTCATTACTGTATCTAAATGCTTCGGATGTTCTGCCTTTGTTTTGCTGAAAATTAATATGTCATCCAGATACACAATGACAAACTTTCCGATGAATTCCCTCAGGACTTCATTCATTAACCTCATAAAGTTACTCGACACATTTTTCAAGCCAAATGGCATGACAAAACATTCATATAGTCCTTTGTTGGTTTTGAAGGCCGTCTTCCACTCATCGCCTTCCCTCATGCGAATCTGGTGATATCTGCTTTTCAGATCAATCTTTGAAAAGTATTTTTCTCCGCTCAAGCAATCCATTAAATTGTCCATCCGCGGCAATGGAAACCTGTACCTGATGGTTATCTTGTTGATGGCCCTTGAGTCGATACACATTCTCCAACCTCCATCTTTTTTTGGACTGAGTACCGTTGGAACGACACACGGGCTCAAACTTTCCCTAACCAATCTTTGTCTAGCAGCTCCTAGACCTGCTTCTTGACCTCTTCATTTTCTTGCAGCGTCAACCTGTACGCGGCTTTATTCAGGAAACTAGCCCCTGGTATGAGGTCTATATGATGACTCACACTCCTCATCGGTGGCAACGAACAAGTTAATTCGTCCACCACGATGTCAGCGAACGCTTCCAGTAGTTCCTGAATTTCTCCTGGAAAATCGTCTACTCTCGTGCTAGTCAAAACGATCCTTGGTTTCCTGACCACAAAGAATTGTGGATCTTCTTTCTTCTTCACCTCCGTAAGAAGCTCCTTCCCACTCATGAGGAGTACAATATTTCTCCCTTCTGGTTTTACCTCTTTATCTTTTATTGGAAGCAACATGTGTGTCCTCCCATTCTTCTCTAGAGTATACGTATTCATCTTCCCATCATGAATTACGTTCCTGTCATATTGCCATGGTCTGCCCAGCAATAAATGACATACATCCATAGGAATAACATCACATAGTATTTTATCATTATACCCTCCTATTTTGAATTCAACTAAACACTGTTTAGTGACATTTACTTGATGTCCCATCTGTAGCCATGAAAATTTGTATGGACTCGGGTGATCAATCGTCTCCATCTCCAGCTTCTCTACCATCTCGGTTGAAACGAGATTATCTGTGCTTCTGTTGTCCACGATAACCTTGCATACCTTGTCCTTGGTTTTGCAAGCAGTTCTGAAAAGTCTGTTTCTTTGAGCTGAGTCCTCCACCTCCTTCTCAGGTGTTAAGAGAACCTTACGCATCATCAATGACCTTCCGCCTTCTGCATATTCTACTTCAACATATCGCCTCTGTGCCTCGGCGATGTGAACTTCTCCTCCATCCTTCTTTTTATCTGGATAGTCGAATGACTTGTGCCCATTTTTTCCACATGTGAAACATGTGATTACTCCACCTCTTCCTCTTCCTCTACCTCTGGTACGAGGAAACATGTTATTATCAGCTTATCCTCCACTCTGCCCTATATTCTGCCCTCTCTGTTCAACATGCTGGCCTCACTGTGAACTTCCACCTCTCTCGGTTCTATTCTAAGGCTTTTTCCAGTCGTCCTTGGGCTTCTGGTATTTATCTTGGGTAACCGATTTGCCTTTGGGATGACTCCTTTCTTGGCCTCGCTAACCTTTCTTACGGCTCAACTTATCTTCATCTTTCAAAGCCATTTGATAGGCATCCTCCACCGTTCGGATGGTTTCCATACTCATATCGTCTTGGATATCGTATCTCAGACCATTCATATACCTGGCAACTTTCTCATCATCGCTCTCCCGATGACCTTCCCTGATGTTCAGTCGATAGAATTCCTCCGTGTATTATTTTACTGTCATCAGCTTCTGTCTTAGGTTCTACATCCTCCTAAACAGAGTGATTTGATAATCTCTCGGGACAAACTTTGCCTTCATCTTTGCAATCATTCGATCCCAAATTTTAATTTTTTTCTTGCCTTTGTAGCGTCTATCTACTTGTAGATCGTCCCACCATAATGTTGCGTGTCCCTTCAATCTCGTGACAGCATGCCTAACTTTCTTATCCTCTTCGACATCTTCATAATCGAAGTATGTATCCAGAGCTCTAATCCAATCTAGAAGCTCTTCCACATCCAGATTCCCCTCATAAACTGGAATGTCCATCTTTGTTTTTTCACCCATCCGTGCAATAGCTTTGATTAGACATTCATTGGTTGCATCCTCGGCTGCAACTTCTTCCCCATGTTTAGCTTCAACTTCACCCTCTGAATCGCTAAGATCCCCCGCACTGGCTGTGCATCTTTGTGTTGTCTCCATATCTTCGAGTCTAGCTCGTAGATCACGTATCTCTCTTTCCATTTCTGGATTCTGCACTTGCCTACCCCTTCTCCTTAGGTTTTCTCTTTCCTCTAGATTGGGTTACTGTCTATCCCGTCTCCTTGGCGACATGGTGAATTTCCTTCTTCTCTGCTATAGAAAGCAAAGAAATTTTCTTGCTCTGATACCACTTGATGCAGGCGCGCCCTAGGGCATGTCCGCTCACAGGACCTCCTCCTTCCTCGGCCCGAAGAACTAAAAATATCTTCTAATTCCCTATCGGGAATTTTCCACACCCACAACAATTCTCCAATAGATCTCCCTTAACGATCGAGAAATCAGACTTCGCGATTTCGCGAGTCCTGTGGTCACGCCTTTGTTCCTCGTGATTCTCCGAAATTCGATGTGAGTCAACGCTGACCTTTTACTTTGCTATCGGGGTTCCTCCTATCGGGATTTCAACATTTACGATGTCCAAAACAACTCGCCTCACTAGCCCCCGATCCCCGATACACCGATACACTCCCCTACTGCCTTAGCCTCCCGAGCTAAGCCTTTTGTCCACGCGACCGCTCCTTATATGACCACAGTAATATTCTTCATCGGGGTTTCATGGTTCACGATTCCAAAATGCATAAACACCTTGTCACCAGGATCCCCGATATCCCGATGACCCAAACACCGATAAACGACTTCCTTGTCGAGACTTTAGACTTCACAGGATCGCAAATCTTAATACCAATGTTTTCGGGACTTACCTTTTCCCAAACCCCGATATGGTATGCCACCTGTCCTCCACTAATTCCACTGTGGCCCACACTGTTCCTTTGTCCTGTCGAGATATCGCGTTTCGGAGTTTTGCGATTTCCGCTGCTATGGTTCCCAAGAATCACGAAACATCGATTCCCGATGCACGTGAGGGTTGGCTATTCCACGTCACTATCCCCTCATCGCCTTTTCGGACATCGTGAGATCGCGATTCTTGATGTAATGATTTCTTTGTCCCCAGAATTCCCAAAGTGCCAAACCCGACTCCTCTCAGGTCTTCTGACGCGTGTCTGCCCTGAGATCCATGGCTAGGACTTCCTCAGTGTTTTGAGACTTGAAAGATCTCGAGTCTCTTGACTTCTGAAACCCCGATGCCTCAATATCCCGATGCCTCTCCAGGACTTTCCTCTACTCACTAGGACTTAACCCCAGTGCAAATTCTGCCTAATCGAACGACTGATGGGAAACCCAACAATGATCCTACGGCTCACGATCCTCCCAAGCTTAACCTCCTAGTGTGGTCGTAACCTCCTCATTACTCTGGTGGATCTGACGACTAGCGGATTTTTCACAAATCCCCTCCATGAGATCCTGACCATCAATTTCTTCCTCCTTGAGGATTTCTTGAAAATAACCAAGTGTTCTTTTGCACTCACTCGTCCTCTTGCGTGCAACCCTGCAACACCGGTTTTATATGCTCCACGGAACGAACTCCCTTTGCAAGCCTTCCTTAGGTTCTGAAGGTTTTATCCCTCTTGAGCTTTCTCCAACTTCTCAGTCTCTTAGAAAAAGAGAACCCTTTGCACGCCTTCCTTGTGGCAACCTGCAAACACTTCAAGTGTTTGGGTTTCTTCGACCCTGTGCACACCTGCAGCAGCAGTCCTTCAAATCTTCTGCTCAGATTCACAACTAAGACTCTCCTTTAGCCTACGCACCCCTGGCACGACTCCAGTAACCCAATTTCACTTCTGGGTGAATGAGAACAAGAGTTAAACTACCTGAGCCTCCGTCAACGCACTCCTTGCAGATGTTTTTGACTACATTCCTTACAGGAATCCTCACTCAGATAGAGAAACAATTGAAACTCATTTCTTCTTCCCCTCATATTTCAAACTCAAACATGAAATCACATACACATCAATAAAGAAAATGCATAATAGGAAAAAAAACACTCATGAGCACATCATTTAACATCAACACATAGAGAACAGACACAAAACCATGGATTTGAATCAACTTCTTCTATTAATTCAAGATCTATATATGGATGTTCTTATACAACTCTCTGCTTTTCTCCTGTGCTCTTCCTGCTTCAATAATCATGCTTTTTTTTTGTTACAATGTACAATGAGGGTGTCTATATCTGTTTTCCCTCCTCCTTTCTAAAATTGTCTAATATATGAATTCAATTCTACCCGCATTAACTAGTTTAAATGCCTCCTATCTACTAAGGATGAGAGTGAATCGCTCAAGGTCCAATACAATATACAAAGGTGCACCTTCATAAATGGATTCATTAAATATTTGGCGCATCAACTTCAAAAAAAATTTCAAGCAATTTATCATGTGCTCAAAAAAATACGTTGCGCTTGCTCCACGCTCACTTGATATTTGCGATGCTCCTGCATCAGTCTTGCTTGAGAGTTGGTGATCTCTTGAGAGTTGGTGCTCTCCTAGGAGTTAGTGCTCCTTAATTTAGTTGGTACCGAAACAAAATATTTGGTGCTGGGAAAATCCTTATTACTATATTCACATATATACATATACGTTATACAAAATCTTATATAAACATCTGGTATCTCTTTTCCATTGTGATTATGATTTGATTGTTCTTAATCTATTCAATTATGTTTTAACTGCTAACTTGTAAAAATAAAAGTTATAAAATTCCACACACTAATTCACCCCCTCGCCCCCTTAGTGTGGGTGGTGTCTTCAACAATTGGTATAAGAGGGGGCTCCTTCAGCACAGTTTAAACACTGGAAGGTAGATTTTGAAGAAATGGGTGGACAAATGGATCTCTCCACAATTAAAGCCCTCTTATTTGATGGAACATATTATTCCTCATGGAGAGAAAATATGAAACAATATTTGAAGTCAAAAGTATCTGAAGTTTGGAATTTAGTAGTAAGAAAGCTCTGGGATTTAACTACATCAAAGAATCTATCCAAGATTACAGTCCAAAGAAGAGCAAGGAATAACAATGAAGTGGCATTGAAGATTCTTCTCAATGGATTATCAGATACAATCAAGGAATACCGCTATGACCATAATGATTCAGACTATAGCTATCTTCATGACTACACTAAATAATTTCTTGAAAAGAGTCAAAAGAAGATCTTGTAAATAAAGGAAATGCTCAAGGACAATGAAAAGATAATATATGAGCAAGACAATCAGTTAGAAGAAAAATAAGAGGAGGTCGATAAGCTAAAGAAAGAAATTAGTCAAGCAAAAGAAAAGAAGAAGGAATATGATGAGCCTAGAAATCAAACACATATCCTATAAATAAAAGAAAATCTCAAAGACAATGAATACGCCATATATGAGAAAAAGATTCAGCTAGAAAACAAATAAGAAGAGATCAAAAGATTGAAAATATAAGTTACTAATCTAACAAAAGAAAAGGAAGAGGGGATCAAGACACTGAAAAATGAAATTAGTCAAGCAAAAGAAGAAAAGAAGGAAGATGATGAACCAAGAAAAAACCTTGTATAACTAAGGGAAAGATGTGTCAATCTTAAAATCCAACTTGAATAAGCCAAAAGGAGAGAGGAGGTAGTGAGGAACCAGTTGAACAAAAAGGAAGATTAATGTCATGAGTTGGAAGCAGAAGTTGTGAATCTTAGAAAGAAGGTTGGGAAGTCAAACACCCAAATCAAGTTCTTGAACATCTCCATGACCCTGGATGAGATCTTGGAGAGTTAGAGATCACCAAATGACAAATCCGGTCTTGGATACAACAAGAAAGAAATCAGTACTCCAAATAAATTTGATGTAGGTCCTGCATTTGTAAATGGTGAAGACAAACCTGATGCAGGTCCTTCATTTGTAAGGGGTGAAGATAGGTTTAATGCAGGTCCTTCATTTGTAAAGGATGAAAATAGACCTGACACAAGTCCTTCATTTGTAAAACATGAAAGCATGTATGACTTGGGTTCTTCACGTTCAATAAATAAAAAAAACACTACAAAATTTAGAAGATCGGATCAAGGAAGACATCCATAAGCTACTCATACAAATCAAGTTTAGATGAGAGACACCTTCATGGATGAATCAAAGAAGGTATAGGAGTATTTTTAATGGTTATTTTTTTTCTTGTAATGAATATGGTCATAAAGCCTTGGATTGTAGGCATCATTGAAGAAAAAAAGTTGGTAGGTTTAACAACAATATAAGATGTTGGAACTGCAATCATGTTGGACATATTGCTACACATTGTTACACTATGAGATGCTATGGTTGTGGTGGATATGGCCACAAAGCCCATAAATGTTGGAACTCAAGAAAACATTCAATGATAAATGCTCCATACAATACGAAAAAAAGAGTAAATGAAACATGGAAGAAAAATGCCAGTAATAGAAGATTAGAGAACAAAGTTCAAGAAATCAGGACACTCACAGATGTGGATAGAAAAAACTAAACACATGAACATGGGTGAAGTTAATTGTTGCAAAAATAATTGCAGTCATGTGACAACCATAGTAGAAAATTTCTCAGACAACTTTAGAGCAATGTACAATAAAGAAGCATCTTGGATAAAGACAGATACATCTGGTTAGAGATCAATGAGAATCAATGGGAATATCCAAGAGTTGTTTGAATAATATGAGATACAATTGTGCAGTGTTCCAGTAGGATAGCGACATTCGCAGAAGCAACATTATTATGTACATGACATCTTGTAGAGATAAAAAGAAGAGAGGCCTTGTCAGAAAGAGATACCCTTTTAGAAACAAATGGGGAGATTAGTTAGAAGCAGAGAGAGAAAAGTGACAGGGGGATTCATTCAATCATGAAAAGAAAAGGATGATTGTAGGAAGAGTTACCCAAGTCCATATTCTGGTCAGTAGCATACAAAGATTTACCATAGGAGGAGAAACCCTTTGCCATTGATGTCAAAGGGGGAGAGAAAACTTCATAAGAGGAAAGAATCATCACAGAGGAAGTTTTGTATATGAAGTTAGTGGGTTTCCCTCAATGACAAAGGGGGATATTGTTGGACATATTGTCATTGATGTCAATAGTCGATGTGATGATTTGTTGTTATGATGAATTATCATTGTGATTTACCATAGATGATAGTGTCATTGATGTCAATAGTATATCAAATTAGAAAAAAAAAATCAAACAATATGCATAGATCGAAAGAGTAAGTTCAGGAGGAGGAGCAAACAATATGCAGAGATCAAAGCTCGGAATCAAAAGCGTAATATCAGGAGAAGAAGTGAACAGTATGAAGAGATCAAAGCTCAGAAGGGAAAACACAATACAAAAGCAAATGAAGATCAAATCTTAGAAGGGAAAGCGCAGTACATAATCAAATGAAGATCAAATCTCAGAAGGAAGAGCGCATTGTAGAATTATCATCAGAATCGATGGAAATATTGAGAAGTCAACCAATGTAAAAGAAAAGGTGAGAAGCCTCAGCAACCGTCCGATCAATAAATTGACGGTGTTGATTGTCTCATATAACAGGAATCGGTAATATGAGTGGCCATGGGCTTGAGTACCGTTGGAGGATCGTGACCGTCAGATATGCAAGCCAGATCAATGGTAGGGATAGATTGCGGATATCAGAAGGAGAATTAAACAACTCGCTAGTTCCAATCCCACAATTGGTCTAGATCATCAGATCTCATAGACTCAAATATCGACAACTGTGGTTGATCCAACAAATGATCAGATTAAGTCGGATTGAGTTGTGACCATCGGATGTGCAATCGTCGGATCAACGATAGGGATAGATTGCGTAGATCGAAAGGAGAATTAAATATCACGCTAGTTCCAATCCCGCAATTAGTCAGGACTATCCGATCTTATAGCTTCGAATATCGATGATTGTGGTTGACTCAACAACAATGCACAACTTCAAATTGTGGAGTTTAGGTGACGAGTTAAATCACTCGCAAGTTGTGGTTCTGCAATCATCCTTGATCATGGATCAGCTTCAAGAGTCTTCAGGACCATTGGATCACTTTAAGTGGAAGGATAGGATAAGCAGGGAAAAAGGATTGAGAATTCGATTATCCGAATACATGTTAGTCATCAGATCATTTACGAGTGGAAGGATAGGATAAGAGAGGTCAAAAGTTGCGAGGAGATTACTATTTAGGGAATCTCACTTCAAAAGAACTGGGAACTTGAAAGTCAAATTACCCAAAGCCTGAAATCCGAAATGAATAAGGACCATCAGATCTGGAGGACAAATAATGAACGTTGGATCAGGGTTGTTGGTCAGCAGACCACGTCAGCAAGGACATGTAGCAGACCATGTCAGCAAGTACACATGGCATAATCAGATGATGACAAGTGTCAAGAGGAAATTGTCTCATGTCATGTCAACAAGTGACGTAAGTAAGTTGTGTCACTCCGAGAGAATTACTTCGGGATTTTCACCACCAAGAAATGTCAAAAGTCCCGAAGTCCCAAAGGAAAAAGTTATAAAGTCACTCTCAACCGTTGATCTGAGATACCCTTCAGATACTATTCTGACCATTAGATCAAGGAAATGAATATGTGTCACATCAAGAGATCTACGTTGACATACCACGTTAGCAAGAAACTGTGACAAACCACGTCAGCAGTCCACGTAAGCAAGGACACGTGGCATAGTCATAGAATGACAAGTGTTGAGTTGAAATCAGTATTTTAGGTACGTGAAAATCATGAATCTGAATGACACGTGGCAACTACTCATCTCATGACATGTCATAAAGTGACATAAGAAAGTTACATCGTTCTAGGAGTTTTACTTCCGTAGTTTTACCACCAACACTTGCCCAATGTCCTGAAGTCTCGAAGTGGACACAAGATGTTTGATCTAAATATCACTTTGGGAGCATTCTTGACCGTCGATCTACCACAGTGGAAGGATAATTTAAGTGGAAGTATTAGCCGATAGCAAGCGATCTCCACCACTTATGACTTACTCAGCAAGTGATCACTACGGATGAAAATGGAGAAACATTTATTTGAAACTTTCGAAGTCTTGAATGTCGAAGTCCTGAAGTGGAAACGAGTTGTCCGATTAGAATATCACTTTGGGTGAATTATTAACCGTTGATCATAATACAGGTCTAAGGATCGAATTTGACCATTGATTTGGTTCCACAAAGTAAACATGAACCATCTGATCTATTTGGTGAAATTCGCTCCAGGAGATTTGACATGTTGCAAGTCTCGAAGTCCCGAAGTCTCGACAATCGTCCATCTCATCGGGAGATTGAATCATTACCGTTAAATTGATAAGCGCTCAAGCGCTCATCTTGCCTAACGTTTGAATAATTCCATTGGTCATATGGTAAAGATATTTAAAAGACATAATGCAATGCGTCTCTTAAATTGATAAGCTTGTGGTTCTACGACAATGATCATATGAACATGGTTTGATGGAAGTGTTGATTTCTATAATCACAGAGATGAAGGAAATTGATCCATACCTATGATCGATTTATGAAAGTAAAGGGGATACCAGGTGTCAAGTTAAAGACCTAGAATGATGATCTCTGGTGGTCCCAAAAGTTGTTGTAAATGAACAAGTTAGTTATAAATTGTTGCACAAGTCGGCCCAATAACTTAAACAAGTTTTGAACACAAGAAACTATAAATGCAACCAATATTGGTTCACTGTATTTGTGCTTGTGCAAGAAGACAGGCTTGTGGAAAATATAGGTTCGATGAGAAAGAAAATACTATGGAGAAAATGAAGGGGATGCGGACCTGAGGTCCATGTGAATATCAGAGTGAAGAATAAGTGAAGAAGGTGCAGATATCAGAGGAAAGATAAAGTGAAGAAGGCACAAATTTTAGAGAGAAGATGAAGTGTGGTGATGAGCGTTTATAGTATACCTTTGATCATGAAAAATATTTGATTCAATAATGGATCACTGCTACTAGATTTGGTTGAACTACTATACGAAGTCTAGTTGGATAGACTACATTATATCATCTAGTTTGGTCCTTTGGCAAGTTGGGTCTTGCTTGAGAGTTGGTGCTCTCATGAGAGTTGGTGATCTCCTAGGAGTTGGTGCTCCTTACTTCAGTTAGTGATGAAACAAAATATTTGGTTCTCGGAAAATCCTTATTACTATATTCACATATATACATATACATTATACAAAACTTATATAAACATCTAGTATCTCTTGTCCATTCTAATTATGATTTAATTGTTCTTAATCTATTAAATTATGTTTTAACTACTAACTTGTAAGGAGAAAAGTTAGAAATGTCCACACACTAATTCACCCCCCTCTCTTAGTGTGGGCAGTGTGTTTAACAATTGGTATCAGAGGGGGTTCCTTCAGCATCGTTTAAACACTGGAAGGTAGATTCTGAAGAAATGGATGGACAAATGGCTCTATCCGCAATTGAAGCTCCCTTATTTGATGGAACATATTATTTCTCATGGAGATAAAATATGAAACAATATTTGAGATCAAGAGGATCTAAAGTTTGGAATATAGTAGTAAGCAAGCCTTGGGATTTAACTACATCAAAGAATCTATCCAATATTACAGTCCAAAGAAGAGCAAGGAAGAACAATGAAGTGGAATTGAATATTTTTCTCAATGGATTATCAGATACAGTCAAGGAAAGCATAGGACCATGCACATCTGCCAAGGACTTATGGCTGAAGTTAGAAAATATGTATCAAATCAAAAGTGAAGACATAGGGGGGAAAATTCATAAGAGGAAAGCATCATCACAGGGGGAGTTTTGTATATGAAGTTAGTGGGTTTCCCTCAATGACAAAGGGGGAGATTGTTGGACATATTGTCATTTATGTCAATAGTCGATGTTATGATTTGTTGTTATGATGAATTATCATTTTGATTTACCATAGATGAGATTGTCATTGATGTCAACACTATATCATATTAGAAGAAAATGTCAAACAGTATGCAGAGATTGAAAGCGTAATCTCAAGAGGAGGAGCCAACAGTATGCAGCGATCAAAGCTCGGAATCAAAAGCGTAATCTAAGGAGAAGAAGTGAACAATATGCAGAGATCAAAGCTCATAAGGGAAAACACACTAAGCAAATGGATATCAAAGATCATAAGGGAAAACAGGGTACAAAAGCAAATGAATATCAAATCTCGGAAGGAAGAGCACTTTGAAGAAGTAACGTCGGGATCGATGGAAATATTGAGAAGTCAACCAGTGCACAAGAAAAGGTGAGAAGCCTTAGCAGTCGTCCGATCAATAAATTGACGGTGTTGATCGTATCATATAATGGACATCGGTCATATGAGTGACCGTGGGCTTGAGGACCATTAGAGGATCGTGACCGTCGGATCTACAAGCTAGATCAACAACAGAGATAGATTGCGGAGATCAGAAGGAGAATTAAATGACTCACTAGTTCCAATCCCACAATTGGTCTAGATTTTCAGATCTCATAGACTCGAATATCGATGACTGTGGTTGATCTAAAAAATTATTATATTAAGTTGGATTGAGTTGTGACCATCATATATGCAATCGCCAGATCAACGGCAGGGATAGATTGCAGAGATAGAAAGGATAATTAAATATCATGCTAGTTCCAATCTCGCAATTAGTTAGGACTGACTGATCTTATAGCTTTGAATATTGATGATTGTGGTTGACTCAACAACAACACACAATTTCAAATTGCGGATTTTGGGTGATGAGTTAAATCACTCGCAAGTTGTGGTTCCACAATCAACCTTGATCGTGGATCAACTTCAAGAGTATTCACGACCGTTGGATCAATTTAAGTGGAAGGATTGGATAAGTAGGGAAAAATTATTGAGAATTCTGTTATCCGAATACCCGTTATCCGTCAGATCATTTTCGAGTGGAAGGATAGGATAAGAGAGGTCAGAATTTGTGAGGAGGTTACTGTTCGGGGAATCTCACTTCGGAAGAACTGGGAACTTGAAATTGAATTACCCAAAGCTCTAAATATGAATTGAATAAGGACCATCAGATCTAGAGAACAAACGATGACCGTTGGATCAGGGTTGTTGGTCAATAGACCATGTCAGCAAGGACACGTAGTAGACCACGTCAGCAAGTACACATGGCATAATCAGATGATGAGGAATTTTCTAATTTTTCTTCTTATGAGTTAGCAGTTAAAAAATAATTGAACATATTAAGAACAATTAAATCATAATCACAATGGAAAAGAGAAACCAAATGTTTATATATATATTTTTATAATCTATATGTATATATGTGAATATAGTAATAAGGATTTTCCCAGCACCAACTATTTTGTTTCAGCACCAACTGAAGTAAGGAGCACCAACTCCTAGGAGAGAACCAACTCTCAAGCAAGACCCATCTTGCCACAAGACCCAGCTTGTTGATAGAACACAGTCTATCCAACTAGAGTTCGTATAGTAGTTCAACCAAATCTAGTAGCAGTGATCCATTATTGAATCAACTCTTTTTCATGATCAGAGGTATACTATAAACGCTCATCACTGTACTTCATATTCTCCCTGAAATTCGTGCCTTCTTTGCTTTATCTTCTCTCTGATATTCGCGCCTTATACACTTCTTCTTCTGAATGATATTGGTCGACTTCTCAATATTTCCATCGATCCTGATGATACTTCTGCAATGCGCTCTTCCTTTGGATATTTTATCTTCATTCACTTCTGTATTGCATTTTCCCTTCTGAGCTTTGATCTTAATTTGCTTTTGTACTGTGTTTTCCCTTCTGAGATTTGATCTCTGCATACTTTTTGCTTCTTCTCTTGATATTGCGCTTTTGATTCCGAGCTTTTATCTCTGCATATTGTTCTCTCCTCCTCCTGAGCTTATGATTTCTATCTCTGCATACCGTTTGACATTTTCTGCTAATATTATATATTGTTGACATCAATGACAATCTCATCTATGGTAAATCACAATGATAATTCATCATAACAACAAATCATCATATCGACTATTGAAATCAATGACAATATGTCCAATAGGAGTATTGCAACCCAAGGATGATAACATAGGCTGAGATGACCTCTCGTGATTGCTCTGACCATGAATCCTCAAAATATAACCTTGGATTGAAGTGTAAAGGAAGGTGACAGGGGGGTTAGGGTTCCTTGATTAGAAAGGGAAAAATCCTATCCAAAGAGGGAGGAAGTCATATATGTCCATTGCACATAAATAAATATCTTTAGGGATCGGGTGTGGAAAAACAAAATCACTAATAGAGGATATTAGAGTAAATGCCCCTTGTGAGGGATTAAATGGTTTTCCCAACCCCTTAATTGTAGAGGAATAACTGGCCCCTCAAAGATTGAGGGTTTTTCCTATAGGTTTTGGGGGTATCCCCTTTCTCACTGTAAATGGGAAAAAAATATTTCATCTAAATGTATGTGTTCCATACTCAGATAGAGTGGAGTAGTGGGACAAGTTATTCAAAATGGAGTGTATTCAAAGTGTCCTTGTGGTGATAGGGAGAAACCTAAAATTTATGCTAGGAGCTTCAGAAATATAGGAACCTACAACACATATGGATTGCCTATCAGGCTACTTTATAATAAAAATAGAAGTGGGATTGCTGGACATTGAATTGTCAAAACTGACACCTACTTGAAGGAATAAGGGAACATGGGAAGACAKAATATCCAAGAGGGTTGAACAATTCTTAATCTATGAAGGATTCTAGATGAATTTYTTYGGGTAAGACAGTGGGTATCCTTATGAGGGGATTTAGACCATAATCCAATAGCAATAAAAGTGGCCCCTACTTAGGAAAAACCATCCAATCCCTTCAAACTAAACCTAGAATGGTTGAATACAAAAGAGTTTATAAACAATAAACACGATGATGAACATTTGATATAGTTTTCACTTATTCAATTTCAACAAAATTTGAAAGAGGCAAAGAAGATAGAATCCCAATGGGCAAAGTACTAAAAAAAAAAAGATGACAAACTCCTAAAAAAAGTGGAAGAAAGTTTGGAGACCCTATATAACAGTGAAGGTTTTGGATATTTAAATGAGTCTCATAATTTGGARGTGAAGCCCTTGGAAGAAGAAAGAGAGGAATATATTATTGGAGAAATAGAAACGATGAAGTATCAAGATCATGGTCATATGGGTACAACYAGGTGATTAAAACTCCAAGTTATTTAATAGATATGCTAATAGTAGGAAAATGTTAACTTTATTTGGAATATTGACAAAGGAAAATACATGTGAGAAACAAATTTTAAAGATATTGCAGACTAGAGTCAATTATTTATCAAATATTTTCAAAGAGGAATCTAGGAAAACAATTATTGAAGTAATTAGTCTCTCCAACTCTTTTCCCAATTTTTTCAACAATGAGGACAAACAATAACTAATGAAAGAAGTGAGGAAATATGAATTTCTCCAAACTTTACAGAGTTTCCAAAGGGATAAAACTCGAGGGCTATATGGCCTCTTAGTGGACTTTTTTTTAGGATGTTATGAATTTATTGAAGAATATTTAAGAAGGGTGATGGATTCCACCATAAACACATGAAAATGCACGGGGATTTTAGCACTACCTTCATAGAATTGATCCCTAAAGAGGATAAGTTGAAATCCTTTGAACGTTTTAGACCAATACCGTTATGCAATTATATCTACAAAATTATCTCAAAATTCATTGTAAGAACAATGAAAAGGGTATTATCAATACAAAATTTAGGAAAGCAGTGTGTGTTTTTAGAAGGTAGATACATTCATGAGGCAGTTAAAATAACAGAAGAAGGTATATTTTGGCGTTGTGGGTATTTTTAAGACCCTAGGTTCGAGTTATCTATGACCAAAAAAACCCAATAGATATTGACCCTTTTGACATCACTTGCATGCACATATGAAGTCTCACACGAGGTATCTATTGGGACTGGAAGAACCATGTTTCTGTAGTATTGAGGGAATGAGTGGTGACCATTCTGTTCAATATTCCTTATTATTTATGTGTGTGAAATTCTATTCTTGTTCTCTATTATGTACTTAGTCATTTCATATTCATACCATCAATATATTCTAGGTTACCACATAACTCATTATTGCAATAGTCACAATTATTGCACCATGATTAAACACAAGACAAAACTAATCTAATAAGCATCATAAAACATTCATAAACAATAAAAAAAGAGACATATAACACAAGATTTAACATGGTTCACCCAACTTTGGACTATGTCCACAACACCTGGCTTCTTTATTGAGTGTTTAGTAGTTTCTCCAAGCTTATGCACTGCACTTACAAAGATATATCATGGTTATTTTTATCCTCTCCTAGCCTAGCCTCTCTGCAATGAAAGTATATGTCTCTATCTACATCATCTCTTACATTCATACATGGATTCTCTCCCTTCCTATCCTATCCTATTAACCTTATTACTAACATGCGTTCTCGATAGTTTGGAACATAATCCACAATAATACTCGAGAATAACCGCATAGAGGAACCCATATTCTCCCAACCCATTACATATTTATACATACAATATAGGGCTTAAAACTCTACTTGGTTCATCCCAAAAACTCATTACATTGCATGACTAATTTAGTTAACTGGATGTTCGGGCTACTTTTTCCTGCTTTTCCATCTTCATGCTCTTTTGCAATCTAACTATTGTTCTCCTGCTTTTGTGCGTCCTTCCATCTTTAGCATGTCGAGATTTCATCCTTCCTTTTCACCCTATTTTGTCTCCTGCATTATTCTTATCTTTCTTTACTCTTATTCATTATTTATTCCACTCAATTCGTGCTATACTTTTGGGTGCACCTCATCTGCGCACTCCCTAGTCTTTCTTCTTCTCCTTTGCGCATCTCTCCTGCACACTTCTTCTATACTTAGGATTTATTCCCAAAATTATATCCTAAAACTACCTATCCAACATGCCCCCAACACTCACATGTGGCTCGTCTCGAGCCACTCAGGCCTGTTTCCTTCTCCTCGATGTCATAATGAAATTTTGGGAGGCTTCCTTTTCTAATTCCACTTCCTTCAAGATAGTTTCCTTAGTTTCTGTGATATCTTCGCCCCCCTACACAATCAAGCTTGTTAGTTTCTCTTCTTCTTCTAGGGATGTTTTCTTTACCTTGCACTGCACAGTGGCCAATTCACCTATCACCCTCATTGCTTCTTCCTACAATATTACTAAACCCTACTTAAGGATATTCTATTGATCCCTCATCTGCTCCACTTCCACATATGGTTTCCTCTGTTTCAAAATCATTGCCATACGTTCTGCTAGTGGAAGTGTAGTAATTCTCTCTGAAGATTGTTGTTCATTTCCTTGTGCTTCTCTTAACTTGGCATATACATCCTTCATCTATAGCACCCTGTTTCCCCCATATTGTAATTAATCATAAAATAGGATTACCATGCTAAGGAATGAGGACAATGTAAATGTATTATTATTAAACTTCCCATATTTGACTGTTGGGGGGTGAAGCCTTGAAGTACAAGCCATGATATCTCTAAATAAAAGAAATCAATTAATGAGGGAAAGGACTGTTGGTTGAATAATCAACCACCTTCATGAATGGAAACATGGGTTGTCAGCCTGAAGTACCACATAAACCTGGAGACCCGAGTTTCCTTCTGACAGAAGGAACACGATAGGTCAGGAGCCTTCCAAAAGAAGAAAGGTAAGATACATACACAAAAATGGCAAGAGACAAGGGAGAGCGTAATCTCAGAGGGAGGTGCACGAAACAAAAGAGAGAATCAGAACACAACCTGAAGAACCAGAACACGAGATTGATGTTGAGGAAGCATCTGATAAACCTAGTAGGGTCATCATGACAAAGAGAAGGTCTTTGAGAGATGGCTTAATTCCCTAGTGATATCATGTATTGGCACGGGGGTTCAAAGAGTGTTAAGAATGAATGCCTCTGAGCCTTGGGTAGAAAGGAACACACCCACAGTCTATTAGATGGATGCAATTTGTCATAAATAAGTATTCTCCTACCCTGTGTAATTGAGTTGTAACTGTGTAATGAAGTTGGATATAGTGTGAACATTTTCAGGGATGTGCATGGTTTCTTAATGGTTATACTGTATCCTTTTTATTTCTACTTGATTGTGTAATTAGGAAAGTAAGAAATTATATGGTTCAGACATGACTTGTACTCATAAATGCTTGAACCCTATGGTGGTTTATGCTAGAGCCACGGACTGTGAGTACGTCAGCCTTGGCCAAAATTTTCACGGGTGTACGTTGACACTCCCAGTTTCCCTGAGACTCTGGGAGGATGGAGTCTGTTAAGTTTAGGAGAGGTAGTGTGGTTATGCACGACGTCTCTATGAGGCGGGCGGAGGTGGAGAATCACTTAATTTCTAGACTTGATGAATGAGCACAAGGGGTGCACAAAAGATTTCTTCAAGTGTTAAGTTCAAGAGAAAGAGCACAAATCTCTTAAGCCTTTCAAAGCTAACAAAAATTAGGAAGGATAGCGAGATCCAAGTATCGAAAGGGGAAGATCCTTTGTGAGGAAGGCGAATGAACGAGATCTGTTCGGGAAGAGCCAAGGTTTGTTGTGACCGTTCGATACGGGGAAGAACGCGAGATTTAACCCCCTTGATTCATTCGGACTTCATGAGTTCGACGAATTGAGCGAATTCATTGTAAGGGAGGTAAAAACCTCCGATGTTCGAAGTTGTGAAAGGATTTGGACCGTGGATCTCTAGATCCTTCGAGATCCTTCTCGACCATATGATCTACGAGATCGGAGATTCACGCTTCGGGATGATTGTGAGTTGGACTGGCCAAAACCTCCAACGTCCGACGTCATGAAATGATCTAAACCATAGATCCAAGGATCTATTAAGACCCACCTTGACCATTGGATATACGAGTTCTGAGTTCGCGCATCGAGGAGATTGTGGATATGAGTTTGACAAAATCCCAAAAACACAAGGAGTGCATGGGAATTTCTAAATCCATGAAGGATCAAGCTCAGAAGGGATAACATTTTTCAGAAGTGTAGACGAGACCCAAAGTCACTGGGCTAGCAGGAGGTAGTTCAAAGGTGAAGCCTTTGAAACCTATGAAGTCTTCCAAGTCAGGGAAGAAGGCGAATATCAGAGGAGCTGAGAGCCGTAGAGATCCTAGCCATCCATCGAGAAAAGACACATGGCGGGAGATCAACATTTCGCTGACTTGCAAATAGGGAAGGTCAAAGTCAGAGTTGTAATAACTCACGAGGTATGAACTCACGAGTTGAACCATTAGATCACGGGGAGTCTCAGACCGTTGATCTGACACTGACGAAAGTTCAGAGATCGGACTTATAGAAAAGAGGTGAGTGGACTAATTTCCAACTTCACAAAGCGAGAAGTCATGAAGTGTTGGGAGTTGGCCCTAGGTCATAGTTGGAGGTCATATCATTGGATGTTAAAGGAAGGAGCTAGCGCTGCTAGACTCTTAGCTCGGATTTTGGGAGTTCGGGGATCATAAGATTCAGGGTTGGCTCACATCCAAACTCCCAAAAAGCAAGATCATGAAGCACCCTTTTGGTTATGCCTATGGTCACAACTAGTGGTCAAGAAGAGGGACTGTCCAAAAAGGGGTCAGTGCTCAAACATAGATTTTTCACAAGCGTGAAGAGGAAGGGTCATGGTTACCATTAGAGAGATTTATTCCTGTAAGGAGAACGGAAAATAATTTTTATTTCGTGCCCCATCGTGGGTGTGTTACAAATTGGTATGAGAGAATGTTTACAACACTTAACCTACTTGGGCTCATGTACAAGTTGTGTAAGGAGATATTGTTATCTGTGTTTACTCCTTGAGGAGAAGGACTACAGATTGAACCTGTGATTTTGGGAATTATTGTTGAATTTCAGTAGAAGAATTTATTTATCCGTTTGTCAAAGTGATAACTACTCTTATCGGAGTAGGGATATGCTAATTAACATTTATAATAAGACTTGAATGTGGATAGCTGAAGGTGGCAGGGTTCTGTCAAGGATAGCTGAAGCCCGAAGGATGGATGACCTAGTGTTCATAACATTGCTTCTAATCATGGGAATTTGGAACCTCGGGCCCTGATGATGGATGATTTTATAATGGTTAATACCTTTGTGGGCTTAAAGGAATCTGATAGGATTAGGTAAGACCCTTGACAGTTATAGTTACTACTTTATATTAAACTCGAAGTATATAACTCCTCATGATTAGAGGAATGATTCTGGTGACCATTCCATGAAAAGGGAGAGCATGTGCAACTCTCGGGTTTCAAGTGCACTGAGAATTTTTTTTTTGTTTCTGGGTACAATAATTGCTAGACAGGGTTTTCTAATCAAGATGATAAACAAAGTTGTAGAATTATAGAGTGATTGAGTGAGAAATCACAACAACGTCCCTTGTTTGGTGGATAGGAAAACTAATCTTCTAGAGTTCTTGTGGGAGGAGGAGAATGGCCTATGTCCCTAACTGTGCTGAACAGAAGGAAAAAAACTAGATGTAATGGTCAAGACCGATCTTGACCTAAAGGTACTCTAGATTTCTGAACTAGGATACTTAATAAGTAGTCCAAATTGTATTAGACATTATTGTTAAAGTTAATATAAAATGGTTGACTAAATGTTGATCCTGAATGTGGTAAAGAACATATTGGGGCACTTCTAGAAGCCCAATGGCTCATACTGACATCCAATGGTGGATGGTATCCATACAAGTATAGTTGGACCCTAGTGAAGGGAATCTAGAAAAGGGTCTCCTTGATTGAGAAATATGCTAATCAAAGACTAGTTGGAAGCCAAAGTGGTTGTCCTGTTACCTTGAGAAAGGATTTAAGTGCCCATATTGTATTTATAGGATGGGTAATGTCCTATGTAAATTAAGGCAAGAGTGTCTTTTCTTGCTAGTTGTTATCACATAGAAAGGGAAACATAGTTATGACTATGTCTATTAAACTGCTAGTGGATATTTTGTGAATGACTGCAAGCTCTCAACTGAGAGGGAAACTCGGTGTTGAGTGTTCCTGTGAGGCTTGTCATAAGGATGGAAACAAAATCCTTAGAGGAGGATATAGAAGTCTTAGATGCCCATGTGCATGCCTGACATAAAAAGGGTGCAAGCAATGAACTTGCATGATGAATGTTTGGTTAAGTTTATGTGTGTTTATGCTTGAATGCATGGATTTAATGCATTGTCAAGCTTCTTGATATGAAGCCTGATTTAATACTAGTCGGATATGAATGATATTAAATGTACATGTGATGCACATGTATGATGAAAGAGTAAAAGGGAAAAGGTGTGTTGATTATCATGATAAGAGGAAAATGATTATGCCTTTGAGAATCATATGAGAATGATTGTGAACGATCAGAAGTTGACTGATTTTTAAAGTAGGATTATGAATATGGATAATTACATCATGTACGTAAGTTCCCTCCACCTGATCAACACAATCAGAATCAACAATCATGCATAATGAAATTTCGTGCCTTTTTCTTTGGCCTAAGTACAATTTTGCAAAACATTATTCACCAAGAAGGTGGCCCGGTTCATATGAACCCCTTCAACACATTTTTATGCTGCTGCAATGACTACAGTTGGTACTTCATCCTTCCAAAATTTGCACAACAACTTGTAGGCCAATACCTATGTTGCAAATTGAAGATTGTCTTCATTGATTTTTTTCACATCCATTCCCTTTTTCCCCCTGAAAGTCTGGAAATTTTCCTTCATCAATTCTAAGAGGGATATCTCTCCTACCTTGTGGAACAAAAGGGATATATCCTCTCATACCTTTGGAAGCCCTGTAATCCACGCAATTAGTGCAGTGTCAATTGACACTAGGGGATCAATCCATAATGTCCCCCCATGGATGCAGCTGAGAAAGAACTTCACACAAGCATTAATTTCATGACTGCATCCGAAGTGTGTGATATCCATAAGGTTTAGTATGTCTGCCTTCCCTAATAATTTCACCCACTCCCATGTCTCTAGAAATATCTCTCCTATGCTTGGTACGCTCCTAGTGTGTAAATGTTTTTCCCTGGCCAACTCCGGGAATTTTTTCTCGTGGTTAATGTCATGATCCATGAACTTGAGGTCTGCAACCTTTCTGAGCATATCTCCTTCAATGATTATGTCAGGAGGAACTACTGCTATTGCTAGCTGGTATTTCCCATTGGATGGTACAATGATTGGTGGTGCATCATCCATCCTAGGTGGAATGAAATTTATGTGGAAGCTGGGTTGTGAAGCCAAAGTCGAAGCTTCGACTACTTCCTCGACCTATGGTGTCTCTACTGGTCATTTTGATTTTTTTCTCACTACTGCTGATGATGGTCCTACTTTTGGCGAGGCCATTCATCATATGTGAAAAATTCCTTTATCGACTCAATGTCCATTCTCTATTAGTTATAACTCAACTTTGGTGCACTCAGATTCACTCTGGTTCACTCTGTTTTACTCTCACTTTCATGCAACAATGACTTATGCTTAACGACCTTCTGATTTTTTTGTTCTTTCGTTCCAACTGTACATGTCTCATCCTGCCTTAAATACCTTGTCCAATTCTCCAACGTGGTTGATGGGCTATTTAATAAATGCGTCTTTATTACCAAATCCGTTGTGTTATTTTTCCCTCATACTTCCAATCTATCAAGATATCCGACGAATTTCACCATTTAAGATTATACGATTTATTTATAACCTGTCATTCCCATTTCGTAGCCATCGTTTCCATGCTTTAATGCTTCCAACGGTCTTCTCATTTCCAAACTGCGCAACTATTCTTTCTTTTGCATCTATTTTCTTCGCAGTCTTTTTCCTTTGTGCTTTATTTTGTCATTCAACACAGTTCTATCCTGATGTGCAATAGTCATTCCTTCTGCATAATTTATTTTTCCTTAGGACTCTGTAACTCTTTTTCTTTTTTCTATATCTAGTTTTTAATTGATTTTCATCTTTTTCTACTTTTTATTTGTTTATTTGTGTTTTTCCTTCCTACTATAGTACAACTACTATGATATATGTGTTCTAGCGTATCCCATATTACTGCACAGGCTGTCGGTTGTATATATAGAGTGTCATCCAACTTCCATTCACCATTCTTCCAAGGACTTCTCCATTTACGGTTTCCAACTATGCAACACCTGTCTCTGTTACATGGTGAATCACATAGGGTCCTAACCAATGCATTCTAAACTTTCCTGGATGTTGCAAGAACTTGCTTTCATAGAGTAATACCAAATATCCCACTTGAAACTTTTTCTATTTAATGTGTCGATCATGCCAAGCCTTCTCACTTTCCTTCTAAACTTGTTGATGGAAACTTATGACAAACCAATATTCTTCAAGTTGTACTAAATGCGGTAGTCTCTCCTCTACTGAACCAAAGTCTGATATATTAGTGATCACTGCAATGCACAGGCTAGGTAGAATGAATTCCATTGGCATCATGACTTATGGTCCATAGATCAACCTAAATGGTGTCTACCCTTTCAACTTTTTACTTCTCATCCTTTAATCCCATAATACTGCTAGAACTCTTAAATCCCAATCATCTCTTCCTACATTGCAATTTTTTTTCAAATCATTCTCTAGAATTTTATTGAAAGATTCCAAAGTTCCATTGGCCCGAGGATGATATGGGGTACACTTTTCATGATGAATTTGGAATTCCTCGGTTAATGTTGCAATTGCCTTATTTATAAAGTGTGTTCTTTTATCAATGAGTAATATGCTCAGACATCCAAACCTTATGAATACATTATCGAACAAAACCCTCGCAAAAGTCTCCGCGGTGCAATATGTACAACTGTTTTTGGGAAAAACACCCTATGGACTAGCAAAATAGAGTTCAGACTTTGCATGCGGATTTTGACCGAATAGAAACTACTTTTTGCCTACATACCAAGATTTAAATCCCTTTTTCTCAGTAAATGCATGGAAAAGGACCACCTACCTTATTATCGACGTTCGATGTCGATCCTCCATTGTGCTTGACTACTTGTTCGCAATGCTCCTTCCAAAGATGACCTGCACTCAAGACAAACAACAACTATGCATGCATGCTACTTCTATACTCAAGGGTTAGAAATAAAACATAAACTAATCAAAACATAGACAATTCATGAATTGGGACGGGAAAAGAATTCTCTTTATTATTTATAGTGAATCAACTTACAAAAGATGAGATCGGCCATCGCTCCTTGAACCTGATCCTGGGCTCCTCTTCTTCTTTCCTTCAACTGCTTTGCGTTAAATCTCCTTTGGCATGAGGAAAGTATAAAGGGTTGGGACAATGGAATACGTAAATGGGCAGAGTTTCTTTGCTATATTTTTTCTTCTTCCAAATGGTACCCCTACCCCTTCTTTTACAGGCTAGAAGGAGCTAGGGTTTTGGACGAACCCTTGGCCATGCATGGACGGGAGTTTCAGTTAACTCACCCATAGATTTTTGTTCCGTCGACAACTTTCCTTTTTTCGTGCTTTTGTAGGTACACGCGGGTTGTTGTGAGTCAACCAGCGTGTACATGCGTGCAGTAATGGGTTAGGGCGCGTGGGCCTTTACACAAGAGGATTTCCAAAGAGTTGTTTAATAGAGTTTTGGAAAAGAAGGGATATGAGTTGGCCTGATGCCAGGTAAGCATGTGTGGTGCAATTTAGGGTTATAACAAATGTCCCCTAATGTGTGAGGTTAGAAGAGCATTTGATGTCCAAAATACATTACCAATCTTTACCGATGTGTTGAACGATTGAGCCCAAGGATCAGGAACTAGGAGGTGATGTCTGCAAAATAACAAATGTCTCACCGAGGTGGGCATACCCATGCTCGGGATAAAATAGAACGATGGCTACCAATCAAATACATTGTAGATCCATGTCAAATAACTATATATAGTAGCCGCGAATAATACACAGCGGAGCTACATCTTGAAATCAGAAATATATACATATAGAGTATCCATCTTCCAGAAGTTGATTCGGCCTGATGGCTGGACTTCAGAGCTCGAGAAACAACTTCAAAATCTTCCAAAACTTGGGTAGGAGTGTAATATGAGTGTACGACTGCACTACCCAGAGGTCTTTGATGGCTCATCGGTCATGGACTTGATAATCTTGATGATCGGACTGAAGGCTTCAGTGATTTCGAAAAAGGACTTGATTGGACGTTCAGGATGGTCGGGTATGCAGACAAGAGACATATTGCAGAGGGGCTGACTCAGGCTTAGTGAAAAACTTTCCTTGGACAATAGCATGACAAGTGATGAGACTCCGATAGCATATATGTTAATCATAAGTCTACGAAGTAGGAGGCAACACAAACTCTCCATATGTTTGGAAGAATAACCAAATGGTGGAGGAAACAACTCTATATAGCAATAAAAGCTTCCTAAGGTCGTACTACATCCCATAGTTTGATGAACAAATGGACATATGTGCTTTATCCAAAGGCGACTCATTATGCTGCCAATAAAGAAAATACCTTTCCCTTCCTCTTTTTGGGGTATATTTGATTTTTTTGTTCTTTTCGATAATAAAGGAATATTACGTTACAATGGAGGAATGAGTATTGCAAACATACAAGATCAAGGCACAAGGACAAGACTGATGTTCTGGTGAAATTATACTCGAGAAAAATCCTCCGGCGGCCAAAGGTCTTAAGACGCAGAAGCAAACTGTCACAAGGTTGGTGGATAAGGTATGCAAATGCGGTTGAGAAAACAAACAATGGTAACGTCCTTCGATGTAAGTTTAACGAGCCCAAATAAGGTAAGCTTGATGGTTTTTAATATTTAGAGAGTCTGAAAAAACATAAAAGGATACTCCATTGGGGTACATTTTTCGAAGATAGTCTAGTCGGTTCGAAAAAGGGATAAACTAGCACCGATTAGGTGTCGATTCAAAACCATTTTAATGAGTGTGACAAGGACAAGATCACTCGACTATTTTTTCACTTTTAAGGAGTCTGAAAAAAGATTAACTATGGACTCCATTAGGAATATTCTTCTAGACCAATTTAATGAGTGTGAAAGAATAAGGTCACTCGACAATCTTTTCAATTTTAGGGTGTCTGAAAAGAGCTTAACTATGGACTCCGTGGGGGTTTCTTTTTTGTAAGTTTAGTCCCTCGGGCCCAAAAAAGGGATAAAATTATACCTGAGAGTACTCTTCTAAAGAACGGAAATTCGATAGAGTATACATTTGTTCGTACAGTTGACCGTCCAGACCGAAAAAGGGGTAAACTACCGCCGGACAAATGTGACTTCAAATTTCAGTTTAACGAGCATGAAAGGCCACAAGATTGCTCAACAATCTTTTCATTTTTAAAGGGTCTGAAAAGGGCTTAAAATGAGACCTGTTTATTTTTTGGGAGTCCTGAGGGTGAGACAAAGAGTGAAGAAGAATCATGCAAATAAGGGTCAAACTCATATTCAGGAAAGACTATAAGGACTCCCAAGCCTATAGTGTTTTAGAGACGGCATGGACACCATAATGCAACCAGGACCTACCTAGGGCATCCATGTTCTGGTAAGCTCTACTTCCAAGTTACGACACTTCTAAAGCAGATCTGATGGTTTCGTGTCACAACCTAATGGGATTGATACTATAGCAGAGGAAAAAGACAACGAGAGGCAAAAGTTGGGGTAATAACCTAACCTATATGCTCAAGTTGATTCTTGGAAAAAAAAATTATGAACCGTCAAAATTTTCTCAAAACTCAAAAAAGTGTCCCAATACCCGATCAAATCCCTCCCATATAACTCCTGAATCACTCTAAATGGTTTTTGGTATAAAGAAACTGATAAGGGAGGCCAAAAAAGTGACAAAAAGAGGCCAAAAAGTCTATAAATAGAAGCTGGCAACTCATTATCACCATTGCTTATTTGGAAATTGACTCTAGAGCCAAAAGATCCCCTTTTCTAAAAATGATGATTCTGGGAGCTACAGTGGACGAAGCGAACTTCCGCTTGGACCAAGTAAGTACAAACTCTCTTATCTAGCTATTCAATTCTTAAATTTTGTTTTTAAGTTCATTTTTTGGGTGGGTGCCGACCTTAAAAAATTCGGCCCTAGGTACACGCGGGCTTTCTATGGACAGGTCACATGTACACTTGGGCAGAGTAAAGGTTGCCCGCGTGTACACGCGACTGTTGCCTCTGCAGCTCGCGTGGACCC